>JAVTVY010017832.1:0-78181 GCA_036873755.1 Hanleya hanleyi | reverse complement strand
ATAATTAAATAATTTCCACCTCCACTATTTGACTCACTTCTTCCCTCTTTGCGATTCGCGTTGGCGAGTCGCATGACAAGTCATGTGACCAGCTTAGCTGATCATAGTGCATGGCAAATTCGGCCGCGGTTGTCAAATACCTTGTTCACTGTAAAAGTGATGCAGTATCCCTGCGCCTCATTCTATTACACCTTTTAAATTAGCTTGTTAACAGAGTATTTGTATGTTGCCAACTTGTAATAGCTGATCTTTATTCATCCAATGTAGAAATTTTCGCTAGTACTATACAGTAGAGCTTGATAATCATTAAATATATTGTGAAATAGGGCCAATGTTGTTGTGCTCCGCCCCGTGTAGTTGTGTACGTTAGTGGTTGCATTGAGAATAGAGAGACCACCAGTAGTGTGGTTGTTGTGTACCTTTAGTGCACGTGGTGACGCCGAAATAATTGACACGTTCGGCAGTATTAACAAAATTGTAACTGAATTGAGACTTTCATCTTTCGGCAAGTAGTTTATTTCAAGTGCTACAAGGTGATAAACATTTTGATGCACATTATCCGCCAAAATTTCAAGCTGTGCGCGCCTCTACAAAGGAGGTCCTGACTTTGCTGTGTTCTCTGCCTGCTGAAAGCAGTGCTCAAGTCCCAGAAATAGTCCCCCGGCGAGACATGTTATCGAGCAGTGGTGAATCGAAATATAATTTGCACCTGAATAGAACAAAATACCACATTTCTCACCCGTACCATCGGCTTTCCATTAATCGTTGCAACGAAGGATGAAAAAAAAACGAAAAAAATCTGGTATTTGACGGAGATTACGTGTAGGTTAACGGGGGTTAACGGAACTTTTTTTATTTAGGAGCCTGAAGCCTGGTGGATAGCCCGGCAAAATCTGAACTATCTGCATTGTCCAGTCTTTACCCGTGGTGACATATGATCTATTCTACAAAAACAATCACTTTCAGGTAATAGCCTCGAATATGTAATCGTTTTAATTATATTGGCAGTTGTCATCTCTTTGAAAAGAGGAGGGTATTCCGTTTCAGTATAGAATCCGTTATTTGATATGTCGAAAACTTTTGCACATATGTCAAAAAGATTCCACTTATGTGCAAGAGCTATATTACACATAGATATAAAAACGCGCATTTATTCCACATATGTTGAAAAGTTTTAGACATAAGTAAAATTCTATTACACATAAGTGAAATAGTTCATTTATTTAACATGAGGCTTAAGTGCAAACTTTTCCACATATGTATAAACTTTTCCACATGTTGAATGAATGTTTTTTTTCAACATACGTGGATACGTTTTGCACATATGTGTATGTCTAAAACTTTTCAACATATGTGAAATAGTTCATTTATTTTACATATGTGGAAACCTTTTGTGAAATAGTTGCCACTTCTGCATTAGGCATGTACGATGACCGATACAGGATATGCCATTTTTTAAAGTTATGTATTAACTTTTTCTTCAGTTCTAGGTTTGCTTTCTTTGTTCACCCCGGTGAAAACGTTTTCACCCTGTCCGTTTTTGACTCAGGCGAAAACTAAAGAAATAAACCAAGAAAAAAAACCTATAATTAAAAAAAAATAATAAAAACATACCGGTACACAAAATTAACAATAATAGAAAGTCGTAAATGAGCCATGTATCGTATATGAGATCATTGCTTTGTTAATTCTTTGTTAAGTTTTGTACATATGTGGAAAAAAAGTTGTGTACGTGTATATTTTTGGGGGCATATATGTCAGATATTTAGGCCTAATTCATGTGTAAACTTTTCCACATATGTATAGAACTTTTCAAGATATCAGTAGTATAGAAAGTGGATCTGGGCATCACTTGACTTTAAAAAAATTGCATATCGTGGTGTAACGTGCCGATGGCGTCACAGAAGTCAAGGTCACTATAGTTCGGCAGACCGAGGGGATGTATTCCTCCGCGTCACTTCTGGGAAGGAGCTTCCGCGTACAGAAATAGTCCCATGTCAACGAGACTTCAAATACGCGGGTGGTCGCTTCGCCTGAATCTCCGAGAATGGCCGGTTGATTGATAACTTTATTTAAGGTCGGATATGTTATACAACATTTAAACATTAGCCGGTGGCTAATCAATCCGACATCTCTGGGAATCTTCATGCGAAGGAGCATGATATACGCTGCTTCTGACCCATGACATGGTTGAATGTACGATGGGGTGATCGATCCGTGTAGCCATGAAAAACATGGCCGCCCGAATACATCGGGAGTTAGACTCCGTATTACCGTGAAGATTGTATCAAGATTGTTTCGTTCTCAATTCGAGTGATCTATGAATAGAACTGACGTAATGATCTATAGATAGAGCAGGGTATTCTCACGGGGATTCCCCGTACAATGTCCCGGCGGAGCATGACGTCATCGGGGACCAGCAAATCTCAACATGTTGTCTTCCGTGGTGTGCAGGGCCGTAGCCAGGATTTACTGAGGGGTGGTTCGCCTTCACTCCAAAAGGGCACATCAGGGGGTTCGCTGTATGGAAAAAGGGGCAAATAGGAGTTTCGCTTCAGTGTTTGAAAAGAGCATTTATATGAGAAAAATATATAATATTTTCGAAAGGGGGGTTCGCCCAAACCCAGAAAACCCCCCGCTTGGCTACGGGCCTGGTGTGAATGCATTGATACATACACCGACTCGTTAGTATCATGTTCGCTCTCAAAAGGTAAAAACATCCGTGCAGGTACGTTTTTGTAACATCGTCAAATACCCCCGATGAGGAGGAGGTTTCGATCGTAGCGCCATTTATACACGCTGGATGCAAGAAAGACGACTCTGACGGGGCAATAACTCTGTTGGCCGCTGCTCCAATATCTCTCCTGATTCGAATATTTCTGAATAGGTACGGATTTGCTCTTGAGTTATTTCAGTGCTAAAAGGTCCGGACATGTCCGGCGACGTCACCTCCGGGCCAGCGGTCACGCATCTTGATTAATAGGGATGCCCTTCAGTTACTTATGTGAGTTGACATCTTTCGGGAATGTATGTTTGGCGTAGGAGTATTGGGGTTGGAGTGATATGCAAGAGGTGGGAAAAATTGACGGCGTCTGGCGAGTGAAAAGCAACCATACGACTCTACAGGAAAGCATCCCTCGGCACCTAACTTTCAGACCCGAGAGTACGTTGGATTCTCGGACGTAGCCTTAGTATCTCAGTCGCGCATTTATTGCAGATATTCATGTGGAGACTATTAACTATGGGGTGTGAGTAGTAGGTAGACAGGATTTCAAGCCCTGTTTTCTAGGGAGGTAACTCTTGGTTCTCTGCTTCCGCCAGGGGGCGCCACCAGTCCCGTATGACGTCACTTCCGGTCTGGGTGAATGGGGCGTGACCTGTGAACATGAAAGGATATGTACTGACCTGTCTGTGGGGTTTTTCCACAATGTCGTTCACCTCCGTGTCTTTTCGGTGATCTCCGTGTCTCTTCGGTCACCTCCGTGACATCTTCGGTGATCTCCGTGACATCTTCGGATTTATACAATATGCAGGCCTGTATGGGGTATGGGGATGGTCATTTTTGAACATGATAGGACATGTACTGACCTGTCTGTGGGGGTTTTCCCGCCAGAATTTCGCTGTCGTCTGCTTGAGGTTGTCACGTGCCGAACACCTGGCTACCCGAATTGCAACATTGTTGCACGTTCGCTACAATGTTGCGGCATCGTGAACACGTGGTCTGGTGCATATGTGTCTGCGTGAGTGAGTTCACGTGCCGAACACCTGGCTCCCCGAATTGCAACAATGTTGCACGTTCGCTGCTACAATGTTGCGGCCACCGTGAAGACCTGGTCTGGCGTCTGCGTGAGTGAGCTCACGTGCCGAACACCTGGATCCCCGAGATCAAGGCATGTCCAGACTTGTTCTGGGTTGTACAGTTCTGCCATGCAGAGGACGGTTACTAGGAATGCATATTAAATCTATAGACAAAGTGTATGGAAATACAACTATTTCTCATATAACACTTAACAGCTTGGACGATTCCATGATACTGCAGATAGTTTGTTTCTATACCATAAATATTCCTGAATTCCTGCAGCGTCATGAAGCCATTACAACATTACAACATATGGGAAATAGTTGTAAAAATACCCAAAGGTGTGCTTATCCATGTATTCCTGATCAAATTCATTTATTGCTGAAAAGTCAAAAGGGCTGCCAAGATTTTTACAAGATATATGTAGGAATGAAATCTGTAACACCAGTATCACAGGTAAAATGGGAAAAGTACTTAGATATTTTCGATATTGAGTGGAACAAAGTGTACTCGAGACCATTCAAATGCACACTCGACACTAAGCTTAGATGGTTCCAATTCCGTCTAATGCATAAAATATTGGCCACCAATAAATTCTTGTATAACATAGGTATTGTTAATTCTCCCAACTGTGATTTTTGTCAGGAAGTTATCGAGGATTTACCTCATATATTTTGGCATTGTCCGGTTGTAGCAGACGTTTTGAATGACGTTAGTGAATGGTTTAGATCAGTTAATATTTATCTCTATTTGTCTGAAAGAGTGCTGCTACTTGGAGTGGAAAAAACTGATTATATATTCAATACAATACTTATTGTTATAAAGTGGTATATATATCAGTCTAAAAGACGAAAACAACGTCCTAATATCAATGCATGTAAAAAGCAGATCGAATTTTTGTATAATACCGAAAATTTTATTTTTCGGAAAAGTTGTGAATATCAAAGGTTTGAAAACCGATGGAAAGATTTTTCCAGATTAGTACGTGACAAATAACTGTACCCTAAGGACTAGCGTTACCCAGAATTTGAATTTAATGGACCATAGTAAAAGGATCAATACACATGTTATTCGTATTTTATTTTTCTTTGTATTCGTTTATATATATATATATTCTTTTTTTGTATTTTTGTGTGTGCCTCATTTTTTTTAAGTTTAATTGTCTTGTATTTACCTGTATGATTTATTTGTGGCAAAATAAATTTCTTATAAAAAAAAAGTATGGAAATAGACGTTTTGGGATCTAGGTGGGCCACTAGTGGGTCGATAGAGTCGTATGAGGTATCAATGTGAAGCATTCGTGAAGGCGCATCCGACGGGCTGGGTGTGGGGTTGAAATATCAAATATATGCGTGGTAGACAAAGGGTATGGAAATAGCCGTTTTGGGGTCTAGGTGGGCCACTAATGGACCGATGGGGTCAAGTGAGGTATCAATGAGAAGCCTATGTGAGGGGGCATCCCACTGGGTGGATGTGGGGTCGAAATATCGTCATTTTGCGCATGCGCAATAGACAAAGGGTATGAAAATAGACGTTTTGGGATCTAGGTGAGCCACTAATGAGCCGATGGAGTTGAGTGAGGTATCAATGTGAAGCCTATGTGAGGGGGCATCCGACTGGACTAGTGTCTCGGCCGTTGTCAACATTCTGCGCATGCGCAGACAGGGAATTCTGGGAAAAGGGTGTGGAAATAGACGTTTTAGGGTTTAGGTGAACCCCTAATGATCCTATGGTGTCGTATGAGGTCTTATTTTGAAGCTGTCGTGAGGGAGCATCCGCCTGGGCTAGTGTGTCGTTCGTTGTCAATAGTCTGCGCATGCGCAGTCTGGCCGTAGTATAGAAATAGACGTGTTGGGGTTTAGGTGGGCCACTATTGGGCCGATTGGATCGAATGAGGTATCAATGTAAAGCATACGTGAGGGAGTATCCAACGGGCTGGGTGTGACGTGGAACTGACGTCATTCTGTGCATGCGCAGTAGAGAAAGTGTATGGAAATAGACGTTCTGGGGCCTAGGCGAGCCACTAATGGGCCGATGGAGTCGAGTGAGGTATCTATGATTCAAGATTCAAATTTCAAGATTCAAATTTTATTGTACAGACACCAGCAGTGCAGCAGAGTACAAAACATGAAATGAAGATGACCACATTTAACAGTTGAACAGAAATATAACAATATGATCATAATACTCATAATAAGACTAGAAGTATATATACATATAGTAATATAACTACCGTACGTACGCAAAACACTGGACCTTAAGTTTTGCTTTGTTCATTAAACCACAGATGGTAGAGCAGATTTGCCCAGTCAGTCTTGTGTCCTGACAAGACATTATAAAAACAAACTTTTCATTATGTGTCCAGTTCACGAATGCTGGATAAAGTGATGTAATTGCCTCAAATAATATGACTCTACTTGACGTAAATTTATTACAAAACATCACGAAGTGGATTTCATCCTCAACAGTGAGACATGTACTACATAGCCGTTGTTCGACCGGAGTGTTTGGTCTTGTATGTCTACCGACTTCAATTGCTAACTTGTGGTCGCTCAATCTGAATTTTGACAAACATTTTCTCACTTCTAAAGACCTACGCAATGATAAATATGGTTCGTATGAGATGTTAAATTTAAAGAGACGATACGACCGCATCTTGTTATTAACGCCTGGCTGCAGTTGATCTTGGACTGATAGTGTGAATAGTTTATTAACATAATTATCTAATGAGGACTGAAGAAAACTGCAATGTACGCTTTCCACGTCGCAAATATTTAGTGAAGCATATGTGCGGGAGCAACCGCCTGGAGTAGTGTCTCGGCCGTTGTCCACATTCTGCGCATGCGCAGACAGGGAATTGTGGGAAACGGGTCTGGAAGTAGACGTTTTTGCGGTCTAGGTGGGCCACTAATGGTCCGATGGAGTCGAGTGAGGTATCAAAGTGAAGCATTCGTGAAGGGGCATCCAGTGATGGATGGGTGCATGTAAAATTAGGGGTATGACGTCACTTCCGGTTTGGGTGAATGGGGCGTGACCTTGGAACATGATAGGACATGTACTGACCTGTCTGTGGGGGTTTTCCCGCCAGAATTTCGCTGACGTCTGCGCCTGCATCCGGGTATGCATGAGGGTCTGTGTGAATGGGGTGTGACCTGGGAACATGATAGGAATGCATGTACTGACCTGTCTGTGGGGTTTTTCCCAGCTCGGCCAGGCCCGCCCCGGCCGCAGCGCGCGCGCGCGCGGGTTATCCGGAAGTGCGCGGCATCACCGGAAGTGCGCGGATGAATGTCGGGTCAAAAGATCAAAGGTCACATACAGGTCAAAAGATCAAAGGTCTCCCTTTCGGCAAGGTTCGGCAACAATGTTGCGGCATCGATATACAGAGCTTGAACCCAAAAAGGGGATTGTAAATTAACCTGGGAAGGATGGGCAGTTCCATTTGCACCAATCAGCGGTCGAGAAAAAGAGCCAATGAGCGATCGATAAAAGAACCAATGGACGGGTAGTAGAATTTCGCTCACGTCTGCGCCTACATCCGGGTACTAGGATGCTTTCGCCTACGCCCGCGCCTACATCCGGGTTCTTGTACACCCGGGTAATGTTTTCTGGACATGGATGGGTTACCTTTGGCTCCATTCTAGGCCACTGATTGGCTAATACGGTGTTCAAAGCCAGCTTCATGCATTATGCTCATATAGAAAACACACAAGACAGGGGTTTTTTTTGGTGAGATCTCATTTTGTTTTTTATTCAACAATAACTAACAACGACAACGTGAGAACAACCACGTGACAACTGAAGCCCAGAACAGGGGGCTTGTACATTGAAAGAACTGAAACCCAGAACGGGGCTTGTACATTGAAATGATGGGCGGCCCAGTCATATACGAGTACATCGCGGTCCTCGGCCTTGGGGTACTCGTCAAACACCTGTACGATGGTAGATAAGGTTCTGCCCCGGCATCGATGGTACAGGTAAACCAAGCAATATTGTCCGCACACGCTACTGGTCAGGCTTTGCAACGTTTCACTGTGCCAACACCACGTCTCTGTGCCTTGATCCATGAAGTCTGTTAAATCGGGATGGAGGGGTGGCAGGCCGTACGGGTCAAAGTATTCGCCCTGCGCTTCTGTCAAGTACACGGCCACCCAGTGTTCACCGGGCCGATCCATCGGGTCCGTGTTGAGAACGTATGCAACAGGATACATACGGTCTAATGGGAACACATCTCGGCCGAACACCCCTTGAAAGACCATACGTGTCCCTGGGTCATTCTCCAGCACGGTAATTATCTGGTCTGTATCCATGTTAGGTGGAAAAGTCACACAGGACGTTGCGCGCCTTGTCCACTTGAATGATGTTGTCAAACTCGGCGTAGCAGATCACATTGACGGTGGTCCCGAGGGCTCGTGCATAGTGGATTTCCAACCGTAAATTGCCGTGCTTGGCCAGGGCCAGCTGATGGTCGTTCTCTAAGGTGGGGGTCAGATCGAAACAGAACAACGTGTATCCGTTCGCGTAGTCCTCCCGACTGATCATATTCCGTTCGTCCTGGTCGATTTGACCGGTGGCTGTAAACAGGCTCTGATAGGCTCGAATGAAATTCCTGCGCCCAAAGTTCGGTGTTAAGGCCGTGGCTGGGACCTGTTGTCCATCCACATGCAGGGCCACAAAATTGATGCCGAAATGTTTAAAGTCAAACGGATTCTCTGGGTAGGCTCCGCTGAAACTGGTATTTTCCACACAGGCCAGGATCAATCGCTTGGGTAGTTCCCCCAGGAACAGGTTTTCTTTGTTGGCGCTCGTATTTCCAGCAGGCACAGAGAACACTTTGGTTTGTACACGTCGGATAGGGTACTGGGCTGGTTTTGTTTCCAAGGCTTTGAGGTGTCCCAGTTGAACGGGTGGATTCGGTTTCACTTTTCGGACATACAGGACTGCGTCTTGGATAACAATCTTATAGTCAGCTGCATGCCCATCTACGTTAGGGGCCATCAAGGCGAAGGTCGGAGGCGCCCGTATCAGTCGGATTTTGATGGGGATCTTGTTCAAGAGGTACCGGTCTTGCATGAAAATGTCAGCGTGTAGTCGACCCATGAGATCCACCGAGGCGCCGTTCGCAGTGAAAGCCTTCCGTTTGTTATATCCTTCATTGTCCACCGTGTCCATGTGCTCAGCTGTGTCTTGGTAGAATAAAGCGGCTGTCAGCTGAGATTTTTTAGCCTCTCGTCCATACGACAACAGTGTCTCGATGTAGGCTCGATAGGGGTACGTGTTGGTCGAGTCACTGATGAGTTTGTCGCTGAGAAAAATATCCACCTGTTGAAACATCGAGTGCAGCCAGAGATTCGTCGGGCCCACCGTTGCAGCTTGGATGATTCTGGAGCCATCCCCATTGACGACCTTGGCTTTCACATACAAGTACGTATGGGCTAAATCCACATAGGCCGTATCCGCATTACTGACGTTGAACTCGATGGGCCCTGTTTCGTTGATGCTGGAGAGCGGGAAATGCTCCACCCATAATCCTTGTTCGGCACTGGTTTGTGTAGGCGGCACGGTACACAAATCAAATTCACTGTTGGTGGAGGGGCAGGACTCTGCGTGGATTAAGGACATGTTTAAGAAAAGATAACCTGGGTCTTCGATGTGCGTCGTCACTGGGTCGGTCGTCGACTGGTGCGTGGTCTCGGTGGTGCAGGTCTTTTATTCCCTACGGTGCGTTGTGCTTTGGCCACCAAGACGCCGCCCGCTTCTTTGCCCCGCCGTTTCAAGGCTTCTTTGGGTGCCGTAGCCCCCAAGACATCACCGGCGACTTGTTTGCCGATCGCTTTCACCCCACGCGTCACCAAGGGCAGGAACGTTTTGACGATGCTGCCGAGTATGTTCCCCAGCCCATGTCCTCGTTGCATGCGTGCACCGCTAAAGACCGGAAAGCCACCCCGGCCTTTTGGGCATAATAGTCCATATAGCTCCGTGCATCGCACTCGTAAGGGACCTTCATTGTACAAAGTGGGGAGCACGTGCTTGTCGAAAATGAAGTGTCAGCACCACTTTTCCTCGTTCGAATGCCACCGGTCGTCCCGTGTCATCTCTTATATCCACCGTGATAGTGTTGATGTCGGTTTGTCGTATGGGCAGGTAGAGCATGTGAGTGAAACTGTGCGTGATTTGATCTCCATACGTCTTTTTAATGGGGACCACCCGTAACAGAGGTGTGTTGATATCGCCCACGATGTGATTGTCCACCACGTCCGAGTAGACGTAGAGTCCGTACATACCCGACTTCATATCCATCGGGATGTGGTCATGGTCCTCGGATGGACCCGTGTAGGTCGGGTGAGCGAGACCCAGCATTTGCTGTAGGATACGACTCAGTACGACACTCACGTTGGCGGTGAGAAGGATCTGTGCCTTGTCGTTGTGTGCGTTGTAATCGAAGTCCACGTGATTCTTGAAGGGAAAGGATTTGATGAGTTTTGAACTATTCGTGACCTCCCGTAGAGCCTTATAATGCAACAGCCTTGTCAGCCCCTGTATGAACTCCTTGGGGGTATCGTATTGGCCTTCGGGGAGGGTGAGTCGGGTGTTTTTGCCTTCGTAGGTCACCTCGTACCACACTTCATTGGCTCGCACGTTGTACCACGAGTAAGGGTATTGGATATCCACGAGGTCACATTCCCATCGTCCAGGTAAATGCAACGGTTGCGGTAACTGGGTGACGTACTTGGCCAAGGTGTTGTCAGGAAACACATCCAGCGAACTGTTCCTGGGTAGGGTGAGGTAAAACATGGCGACTGAGCTGTCCTGCTGCTGCTGTTGGTTTTAATAGGTGTTCGAGGACTTGGGCGGTTGTGTCCGGCGTCGTGTTCGTCGCGGTGACTTGCTACGTGTCACGGCTCTGGAGATGTGGGGTGTCCTGATCAAGGGTGGTTTTTTAAAGGTCTGAAAAGAAGGTGCCCGTTGTGGTGGTGGAGTTTTGGGGGGTGACTCCGGTTCCCATTCGGCTTCCCAAGAAGGTAGTGGGCCACTCGGCGATTGCTGGGTCCGCTGCATAAAGGCCCAGCGGTGGGGATTCCCCACCAATTCCTGTGGTACATGCATGTCTTTGAAGCCTTGAGAGAAGACCTCCCATCCTCGAGGATCTGTGTGCGACCTGCGTTGACGCATCAGGTCATTCACTAAATCCGTCATGTGGGTCCCGGGGACCACCTGATTCTGTACCAGAGTTCGCCTTTATCATTCCAAGTCATGTTAGGATTCTGTTTCATCCGTTGTAATACCAGGCCAGCTTGTTTCTTGAACGATGCAGGTACACTCTTCAGCACTTCGTCTTCCACCCACTGTGGGGCTGTGGGTGGTACCCCTGGTAATGGCGGCTGTTGGAGCCGTGCTGAGGTCGGCGGTGTGTCGCGTGGTGGTGGTGGGGTAGAGAGGGTTTTGTATTGGTCCATGAACGTCCTGTACCGTTGAAGCGTCTCATTGTACCGTTGTACTTTCTCACTGTCGCTTAACCCCGGTCTCTGTGAGATCTGTTGCATCTCTTCATCGAGGGTGTTTATGGTCTTCACCGTAGGTGGAACAGGGTAGGGCGATTGGAGGTTTTGAAGGAACCGTGGTTCGACGAGGACCATTTTTTTCGTGTGGTTCATTGTCGCCCGAAGAGTCTACCCAATACTGGACCCAACACGGAAGCGGCCAACGGTGCTAAGATGGCCCCGAGAAAGCCGCCTTTCTGTAACACCTTTTTCTTTTGTGTTTGAGAGACTCGCTTCTGGACTAGGGTTCGGAGACCTGTCATGCTTGGCCAACTTGGTCTTCTGAGCCGGAGTCAGTGGAATGTTGCCTTTTAACAGGTTGTACCCGATCTCGCACAGACAGCCTACAAGGTCAGGGTCCGCACCGCGTATAATGGTTCGGACCAACTCGGGTGGGGCCGTCTTCAATACTGGGAGCGTCGGAGCGTGCTTCCGTAGACGCGCAGACATCATGTACAACTAATGCTAGAACTCACAACTCTGCTCTTTTTATCTGCCTCAGAGAACAGAGACAAAGTCAACCATGCTGTGGTATTAATTATTTGTATTATCCCCATCATCAAACACACACTCCAGCTGGGGGAGCCACTGTGGGTGTGTTTACATTATTTTTGCATGTACACGTGGTGGGTCTCTCCGGGAAAGATGCCGGTCCGTAGTCGAAGGTGGTCGGGGGTGGCTTGCTTGAGGTCGAAGAGCATATACCCGTGCTGAGGGGTTGTCGCATCTTTGAAGGCTTCCAACGCAAACGGTGTGCGGCCGGGATACATCTGTCTCGCCAGGTGCAGCAGTTGAGTGGTATCTCTCGGGTTTTTGAAGACCACCAGGTAGTGGGCATTTAAGCTAATGTTCCGATGTTCTTTGTTTTTACTGAACAGATTCTGCACAATGTAGATGATGCTGAGCCGTCGATGATGGCTGCCTTTGGTAAAGAGTTGGGTGACCCGCGCAGCCGTCTCCGCCATGAGATCATCCAGAACCACCAAGGTGTCGGGTTCCAAATCGGCCAGGTTGGGTAGGCCGTCCACGAACGTGATGTGGGGCATTGCTGCATACGCTGCCTGCCATTCTCCGTAACACCACACGACTCGGGCAATGGGTGGGGTGATCATGCTGTCGGCGTGTTGAAGGAGCTTCCTGTCGAAGTGCGTTTTGGAGGAGCCCGTCGGTCCTGCGATGACGCAAGTGAAGGGATGCTGCCACCGAGGGTTCATGGTTCGAGCTGTATGCGCTGTCGTGGTAACCCGCTCTTGTAAATTTGGCACGAGTGAACTGGAGTGGTGGTGGTGGGTACAAGGTCGGTCGTCGTTGTCTGTTCACTGTGAGTGATGATGGTGGTGGGTATAACGTCGGTCGTCGTTGTCTGTTCACTGTGAGGGATGAAATTCGGTGGGTTTTCAGACGAAGTGGGTGTACTTGGTGTAGGTGTTGACTGTATACTCGGTGTCAAGCTCGATGTGGCTTGTACACGGGGTTTGGTGGTGGTGATGACTGGGCTCGTTTCGATCACGGAGATGGTTTCACTGCCACTCACAGCTGGAGTTCTAAGTTGGTTAAGTAGCGTGCTGACATAGGCTACGTCGTAAAACACACCTCCGTACAACACACTCAGCAGGGTTAGCAATATCACCACAAAGCCCACTTGCGCTTTGCGCGTTTTGGGAGACGCTGTGTTCAGAGGCAGCTGCTGCTTGTCCATAGCACCGTGGTCGAACGTGGAATGAAGGATGACGGTAGTGGTGTCTGGCTTTATAGTCGTTTCACCTGGTTGGCCGCCACCCAGGAATTGAAGGAACTGGGCCAGCTTTGCCATTTGACGAAATGAAACAGTTTACCACGCCGACGTTCCGTTTTCAAAATCTGCTCCACCGTGTAGTAGTCTTGCTGTGTTTTTACGACAGGCTGTAATTCCGTCTCGTAAAACGTCCCTAGCAACGGTTCCCCTTGAAGATCTTCCAGTTCATAGACTCGCTGCTGTCGGGGTAGGCGCCGTTTAATCAGGAAGTGCTCATCGCTCCAGTTGGGCAAGTAACTTTTCTCAAATTGACCTTTGGCTTTACTGATCCGTGCAGGGTCCCCGACCTTGTACACCTCCTTCGTCGTTCGCTGCGATTGCCTGGGGTACAAGACACGCCGGACTTGGGCTTCATTGCGTTGGGTCACGGTAATGGGGGCTCTCTAGATACTCCGGTGATAGGCTCGATTGTAACCACTCACAAGTTTCGGGAGAACATCGATGTACCGCCTTGTATTCTTATAGGTGAAATATTTATACATGCGGCCTTTGAATGTCCTGTTGAACCTTTCCATCACCGAAGCCTTGGTCTCGTTGTACGTATGGAAGAAAAACACCTTCTGGGCTTTCAGAAACTGTTGGAACGGTCTGTTGAGGAATTCCGTGCCTTCGTCGGTTTGCAAATACATGGGTTTGCGCCCGGTCTTATATGACGCAGTCATATGACTGCATATGACGCAGTCAGTATATCGGCACCTCTTCCCACACCCCTTATATGAGTTGTAATTTTTACCTGTATATGGCGAGATTCTACTGGTGGACGTTTCGTCCCGAGGCCCCCCCCTGTACAGACCTTTTGGTCTTTGATATATGTTGGCATTTGTGGGAAGTTGATGCTGGGTCGACATCGAGCCTTACAGACTAGTCTTTTGTGTTAATTGCCGTCATTTACGTCTGACGACGATACAGCTCACCATTCTCCAATGTACGAGTTGTCACAGCGAAACAGCTCACCAATTACCAGTATACGAGTTGTCAGAGCATTTACATCATAGCTCTCTAGATTTGTATCTAATACCGCTTTTGCCAGTGCTAGGGGCCGTGTGGTCATATCATCCATGTTGCCACATGAACAGGTACAATAAAAGCGTACCTGAGATACAACACATTTCAGGAATCGTTAGATTCTTGGTATGTGCTTTAGAATAGGTTTACCAGAAGACTATTCTGTGAAGTCATATGACGCAGTCAGTATTTCGGCACCTCTTCCCATACTCCTTATATGTGTTGTAATTTTTACCTGTATATGCCGAGATTCTGCTGGTGGACGTTTCGTCCCCGAGGCCCGCCCCCTGTACAGACCTTTTGGTCTTTGATATATGTTGGCATTTGTGGAAAGTTGATGCTGGGTCGACATCGGGCCTTACAGATTAGTCTTTTGTGTTAATTTCCGTCATTTACATCTGACGACGATACAGCTCACCATCCTCCAATGTACGAGTTGTCACAGCGAAACAGCTCACAAATTACCAGTATACGAGTTGTCAGAGCATTTACATCATAGCTCTCTAGATTTGTATCTAATACCGCTTATGCCGGTGCTAGGGGCCGTGTGATCATATCATCCATGTTGCCACATGAACAGGTACAATAAAAGCGTACCTGAGATACAACACATTTCAGGAATCGTTAGATTCTTGGTATGTGCTTTAGAATAGGTTTACCAGGAGACTATTCTGTGAAGTCATATGACACAGTCAGTATGTCGGCACCTCTTCCCACACCCTTTATATGTGTTGTAATTGAAGATGTCCTTGAACGCCGCTATGAGATTCGCCCCCGTTTTCGTCCAGATGGGTACCACCCACGCATACTTCGACAGGATATCGATGCACGCCAAGATATACCGATTCCCATCGTTGTGTTTGGCAAAGGCGCTCATATCGACCAAATCCGCTTGCCATTGGGCATCTAGTCCTCCCAGGATGACCCGGTTCCGTAGAAAATGGCGACGGGCAGCTCGATGTAAGGTATAGGTGTCTTGTTTTCTTAACCAATCTCGGACTTGGGCACGTTGTATCCCCTGCATGGGGTTTGGCCGCTCGTCATAGAGCCGACAATGCACTATAGGCCGCCGGACTGTCGGGACTGTAGTATAAGTTATCCAACACCTTCTCCCAGCTCTTCATGGTGACAAATGATGATGGACCCTGGCTCTATCGTTTATTTATAACGGGTATATCTTGGGCCGGAGTTTCTTTCTGATTTTCTTCGTTGGCTTCTGTCAGCACATTGTCCATGGTAAATGACCAGTCCAACTCGTCTGATGACCGATCTTCCTCCGTAAGCACTTGATCCTCATCTACCACGGCATCTTCCAATGCAGACCATGGATCAGGGTGAAGGGTAAAATGGACTGTACCCCCATCTAGCCGAGCCAATTGAGCAAAGAAGGGGCCGCGTCGGATGTACATATCGTGACACAAGTGGATGAGGTCGCCGTCCAGTTCACCAGACAACACCCGTTTGAATTTGGTCCAGCCCTCTCGGGACAGACGAATGTGAGCCGGACACGGTTGTGTAGGGTCCGCATCACAGATGTCTCCCACCTCCTCAATGATATCGACCTTATCCGCATAAACGTGCAGGAAGACCTCGGGGGTCAAGCTGAGATACGCCCGTATTATATGCTCCGTCATGGTCAGTACGTGAATGGTAAAAGATTTGACTGTCTCTCGTGTTTATAGGGACAACCCCGTGAGATCAAAGGATCGGGTGGTCATGTGACTGGGCTGACTGAGTCTAGCCGGATAATCAAGGCATCATCGTCTGCCTCCGCTTCATTGCTAGGTTTGGTAATTGGGTTCTGCCGCCGCTTCACTCAGGGCACGAGCCCACTCCAACGGAACAGCTGACCGCTCGTCCGGTGTAAACAGCTAGTCCACAATAGGCGCCACTTTCTCGAAGGCTGTCCACAAATCGGGATCTAGGGTGAAGCCTCGCGTAGGGTCATGGTAACGGCCCAGGCGTGGGAAGAAGGGTCCACGTTGTACGTAGATGGCATTGTCTATGTGGATGAGGTTTCCGTCGAGCTCACCGCTCAACACCCGTTTAAATTTGGTCCAGCCGTCACAGTGTAGCGTAACCGTATTAGATACGGTCTCAGCGGGCGACCAGCAAACACCTCCACGGTCTTCCACGAGGGTGACTTTATCTTCATAGACGTGTAACCCCACCCGGGGTGTAAGGGGAAGGATGGCTCGTAGGACTGGTGACATGCTTGACCCAATGACGAACGGTGAATCACACACTCTGACTGACCCTCGTATATATCGGTTGCAGATACGCGCATCTGTGGAGGCTCTGAAGAGCCGTTCTTTTTCTGTCGCTGTCATTGCCACAGCGTCAGGGTCAATAGGGCAAAGACCATTACTAGGCCAACAAGCCGTCGCTGGTTCCGGCGTGAGCGCTCGTGGTCCATAATCCGGGCATCAAGGATGGCTGTCATAGTCCAGTAGTGGTGGGTGATAGCACACCTCTCCATCGTGTGCACTCTGTCGAGGAGCGCTTCTGTGAACTCTTTCAGGATCTGGCGTCGCCCTTCGTTGTCGTCGCCATCTGCAAACATGGACCGAACCACTGCTCGGTAAACCGTGAGTGAATTAACCACGGTGGCATGCTGTAAAATGCGAGTCGCATAGGGCTGGATTTCCGTCATGGCTTTGCAACCGTAGAAATAAAGGTGTGCGATCCAGAGGGACGTGTTTTATAGACCATGTCACACATGCGCGCCTATACGTAGCTCTACGGGTGTAGTCCGTGATACGTACTATTCTGATGGGTTAGTGCAAAGAGAGAGCAACAACAACAAAGATTACATCCCCGGAGGCGCTCCTGGATCCCCTGGAAAATCTTCTCCACGTTTCATGGTATAGCTCCGGTGAGGCAGGCTCAGGCTGGTGAGGCTCAGGCAAGTAGCTCCTCTCGAGCCTCTCGAGAGATAGGCTCAGGCTGGTCAGGCAGGCTCAGACTGGTCAGGTCAAGCAGGCCAATTAATGCAGCAATGCCCTAAACATTCCCACGTTTATACACCTACATAAATGTACCCGGATGTAGGCGCGGGCGTAGGCGAAGGCATCCTAGTACCCGGATGTAGGCGCAGACGTGAGCGAAATTCTAGTATCCGTCCATTGGTTCTTTTATCGATCGCTCATTGGCTCTTTTTCTCGACCGCTGATTGGTGCAAATGGAACTGCCCATCCTTCCCAGGTTAATTTACAATCCCCTTTTGGGGTTCAAGCTCTGTATATCGATGCCGCAACATTGTTGCCGAACCTTGCCGAAAGGGAGACCTTTGACCTTTTGACCTGGATGTGACCTTTGACCTTTTGACCCGACATTCATCCGCGCACTTCCGGTGATGCCGCGCACTTCCGGATAACCCGCGCGCGCGCGCTGCGGCCTGGCCGGGCCGGGAAAAACCCCACAGACAGGTCAGTACAAGCATTCCTATCAAGTTCCCAGGTCACACCCCATTCACACAGACCCTCATGCATACCCGGATGCAGGCGCACACGTCAGCGAAATTCTGGCGGGAAAACCCCCACAGACAGGTCAGTACATGCCCTATCATGTTCCAAGGTCACGCCCCATTCACCCAAACCGGAACTGACGTCATACCCCTAATTTTACATGCACCCATCCATGACTGGATGCCCCTTCACGAATGCTTCACTTTGATACCTCACTCGACTCCATCGGACCATTAGTGGCCCACCTAGACCGCAAAAACGTCTACTTCCACACCCGTTTCCCACAATTCCCTGTCTGCGCATGCGCAGAATGTGGACAACGGCCGAGCCACTACTCCAGCCGGTTGCTCCCTCACATATGCTTCACATGGATCCCTCACTCGACTCCATCGGCCCATTAGTGGCTCGCCTAGGTCCCAGAACGTCTATTTCCATACACTTTCTCTACTGCGCATGCGCAGAATGGCGTCAGTTTCACGTCACACCCAGCCCGTTGGATACTCCCTCACGTATGCTTTACATTGATACCTCACTCGACCCAATCGGCCCAATAGCGGCCCACCTAAACCCCAACACGTCTATTTCTATACTACGGCCAGACTGCGCATGCGCAGACTATTGACAACGAACGACACACTAGCCCAGGCGGATGCTCCCTCATGACAGCTTCAAAATAAGACCTCATATGACACCATAGGATCATTAGGGGCTCACCTAAACCCTAAAACGTCTTCCACACCCTTTTCCCAGCATTCCCTGTCTGCGCATGCGCAGAATGTTCACAACGGCCGAGACACTAGTCCAATCGGATGCCCCCTCACATATGCTTCACATTGATACCTCACTCAACTCCATCGGCTCATTAGTGGCTCACTTAGATTCCAAAACGTCTATTTTCATACCCTTTGTCTATTGCGCATGCGCAGAATGACGATATTCCGACCTCACATCCACCCAGTGGGATGCCCCCTCACATAGGCTTCACATTGATCCCATCCGTCCATTAGTGGCCCACCTAGACCCCAAAACGGCTATTTCCATACCCTTTGTCTACCGCGCATGCGCATACGATATTTCAGCCCCACACCCAGCCCGTCGGATGCGCCTTCACGAATGCTTCACATTGATACCTCATATGACTCCATCGACCCACTAGTGGCCCACCTAGACCCCAAAACGTCTATTTCCATACACTTTGTCTATAGATTTAATATGCATTCCTAGTACCCGTCCTCTGCATGGCAGAACTGTACAACCCAGAACAAGTCTGGACATGCCTTGATCTCGGGGAGCCAGGTGTTCGGCACGTGAGCTCACTCACGCAGACACATATGCACCAGACCAGGTGTTCACGATGCCGCAACATTGTAGCGAACGTGCAACAATGTTGCAATTCGGGGAGCTATGTGTTCGGCACGTGACAACCTCAAGCAGACGACAGCGAAATTCTGGCGGGAAAACCCCCACAGACAGGTCAGTACATGTCCTATCATGTTCAAAAATGACCATCCCCATACCCCATACAGGCCTGTATATTGTATAAATCCGAAGATGTCACGGAGGTGACCGAAGAGACACGGAGGTGAACGACATTGTGGAAAAAACCCACAGACAGGTCAGTACATATCCTATCATGTTCACAGGTCACGCTCCATTCACCCATACCGGAAGTGACGTCATACGGGACTGGTGGCGCCCCCTGGCGGAAGCAGGGAACCAAGAGTTACTTCCCTGGAAAACAGGGCTTGAAATCCTGTCTACCTACTACTGGCGTGGCACCTTGTTTACTCTGTCTCACTCTGTAGAAGACGATGGGAGGGGACATGGGGTGAATTTCGTTGAAAAGTTCTCATTGCACATGCGTAGTACATAGGCAGATTGGGGGTCGACGTTTTTGGGTCGAAAGGGACTATCCGTGATGCAAATGGGCCGTGAGAGGTGTCATGGCGAAGCACAGACAGAGAACAGTAGGAAAAGGGCATTAGAATGGATATTTTTGGGTCGATCTGAACTGGATCGTGGGAGGTTCATAATGCAGCACCCACAAGGCTATGGCGCGCATGCGCAGACAGAGAATTGTGGGAAAAGGGCACTGTAAACGACGTTTTGGGGATATCAAACACCATGTTTTTATTATTTCAAGCACCGTAACATTAGGTACAAGTGTTTACCGAACTGATTTTAAAGAACAGCCTGTGAATGTATACGGCATGTTACGGCATCCATCAAAGCATGTCGTGGGTGAATCCGTTCAGCCGATGGGGTGGTCGATCAGTTTAGTCACGAAGAACGTACCACTGGCGACCCTCTCCACTGTTCATTGGGTGTTGGGGCGTTATTTCTATTCCAGTGGCAACAACCAAGTGTTTCACCATCACCAATCAGAGTTCACTGGGGACGATGCTGGACAACTGGAGACTCTGGATCCGTTAGAATGAATCTGTCAACAACGCCCCGTTGAAAAATGGTTGATGGACACGGTGACCAATGTCGCATTTATCGTGGCTAAACTGATCTACCACCCCATCGACTGAATGTCTTCACCCATCAAATGCACTGATGAATACTGTGACATGTTGCATATTCTCTATAGGTCTACATGTTGATCGTTAAAGTCTGTTCTATAAACACATGTACCTAATATTACCGTGCTTGGAAATAAAAAAAACATGGAGTTTGATATTTCGTTCTATATTCTTTGAATAGACATGAAGACAAACGCATCATCAAACTGAAAAGATTGGACAAGAGCAGCCAACAACGCGTCTGATATACAGACAAGATCATACGATATTGATATTGATATTTATTTGCAAAGATTCAGCATGGCTGTTTTTCATCTATGCATAAAAACAATAAATAAATAAATAAAACATAACATTTAGATAAAACAATTAGACATAGACATAAACGGTTACAAAATATTACATGTTATCACAGTTAACATCACGTTCGGCCCAGAATATACATACATTAAAATGGCTCAACGTTAGATAAAATAAATATGGTGCAGTGCTTTTTAAAGGTTTTTAACGTATTGCACGCACGAACTTCTTTCGGCAACTCATTCCACAACTTTGCACCTTGAAATGAGAACGATTTCTTAAGATTTTTTGACAAGGTGATGCCATTTGCCTGGGAGAAAGTAGTAGTGTCAACGGGAATAGAGTCCCATTGACCCCTTTGCACTTAAACTTGTTGTGGCGGATTTGTGGCGGAGAGGTCATTGAGTGCACTTGACCTGTAGCATGTACTGGCATGTTCTGGATTGCATCAGCCTTGGCTGTGTCCCAAGTGTTGACCACTATAGTTTGGTTAACCTTTGACCTTTGTATTCCTCCGCGGTGATGCGGTCTGGCGGCGATGCGGTCGCCTCCGCGGAGAAAAAGTAGTCCCCAGAAAACAAAGACGCTGCATGGTCCGATTGGGTCGAGTGAGGTATCATTGTGAAGCTTATGTGAGGGGGCATCGGATGGGCTGGCTGCGGGGTTGAAATAGCGTCATTCTGCGCATGCGCGGTGGCCCAAGGGTATGGAAATAGACGTTTTAGAGCTAGGGGAGCCACTCATGGTCCGATGGAGTTGTATGAGGTATCAAAGTGAAGCACACATGAGGGGGCATTTGACTGAACTAGTGGCTCGGCCATTATCGCCATTCTGCGCATGCGCAGACAGGGAATTGTGGGAAAAGGGTATGGAAATAGACGTTTTGGGATCTAGCGGAGCCCCTAATAGGACGATGGGGTCGTATGAGGTATCCATGTGAAGCACACATGAGGGGGCATCTGACTGGACTAGTGGCTCGGTCATTGTTACCATTCTGCGCATGCGCAGACAGGGAATTGTGGGAAAAGGGTATGGAAATAGACGTTTTGGGATTTAGCGGAGCCCCTAATAGGCCGATGGGGTCGTATGAGGTATCCATGTGAAGCACACATGAGGGGGCATCTGACTGGACTAGTGGCTCGGTCATTGTTACCATTCTGCGCATGCGCAAACAGGGAATTGTGGGAAATGGGTATGGAAATAGACGTTTTAGGGTCTAGGGGAGCCACTAATCGTCCGATGGAGTTGAGTGAGGTATCGTTGTAAAGGATACGTGAGGGGGCATCCGCCTGGTCTAGTATCACGTGAGACTGACGTCATTCTGCGCATGCGCAGTAGACAAAATGTATGGACATGGGCCTTTTGGGATCTAGAGGAGCCACTCATGGGCCGATGGAGTTGTATGAGGTATCAAAGTGAAGCATATGTGAAGGGGCATTTGACTGGACTAGTGGCTCGGTCATTGTTACCATTCTGCGCATGCGCAAACAGGGAATTATGGGAAATGGGTATGGAAATAGACGTTTTAGGGTCATGGGGAGCCACTAATCGTCCGATGGAGTTGAGTGAGGTATCGTTGTAAAGGATACGTGAGGGGGCATCCGCCTGGTCTAGTATCACGTGAGACTGACGTCATTCTGCGCATGCGCAGTAGACAAAATGTATGGACATGGGCGTTTTGGGGTCTAGAGGAGCCCCTAATGGGTCGATGGAGTTGAGTGAGGTATCCATGCGAAGCTCTTGTGAAGGGGCATCCGCCTGGACTAGTGTCTGGTCCGTGTTTAACATTCTGCGCATGCGCAGACAGGGAATTATGGGAAAAGGGTATGGAGATAGACGTTTTGGGATCGAGGTAAGCCCCTAGTGGGCCGATTTGGTCGAGTGAGGTATCCATGTGTAGCACACATGAGGGGGGCATCTGACTGCACTAGCGGCTCAGGCGTTGTCACCATTCTGCGCATGCGCAAACAGGGAATTGTGAGCAACGCCCGCCAACGCCAAGCTCAACGCTTCAACGCCCTGGTGAATTAGCCCAAAAGCTCTGATTTTCATGGAATTGTCGCTAATTCATTGGAAATGCAGTTACGCCCGTCAACGTCCGCCTTAACGCCCTAGCATAACAACTTGACGCCATGATATAGACAGATGAGAGAAGAAGAACAACAACAAGGATGAGAGAACAACAACAACAACAACAAGTTTTTTTTTTCATATAGTTTATTTTCCCCTCCATCATAACATACCCACGCTGGGGGAGCCGCGTTGGGTATGTTTACAATTTAAGAATACTCTTGTCCAATCAGAGACCGCCATTTTGTCCTGCCATATTCGTTCTTGCCCGTTAGATGTATTCTCGGCTGCACTTGTCCAATCAGAAACCGTCCTTAAGAAAGTCCCATCTTCGGCCCTGTTCGCTCTCATCCGTTTGTTCTAATCGGCGTCGGTCAGGCCTGGATATTCGTTGGGCAGCATATCCTGAAACAGTTGTTTGCGCATTCTTATCGCATTTTCAGGGCCTCGGTGGGTGGTAACCCCATAGCCTCTTCCAAGTGACGCTTGGTCTTCATGATGGACCTGTGCGTGGGGTCGCCTTTCATTTCAAGCGGTAGTAAGGTATACTGTTCATAGATCGCCATGGCTGTTTTCCTGATGCGGGGCCGCATTTCGGTGTACGCCTGTTGTAAGTTATCCTGTCCCGCGTCCTCGATCGCTTCAGCGTGAGTATTGATAGCTGCTGTCACAATACGATCCCAGAAGGTAGGTTCTGCCTCACTTTCCTGGGATGTAGGCTGACTATCTGAGGTCAAGCTCTCCATATCAGTAGATAGACTGTCAGCAATCTTGGATTCGGTATCAGTCGATACACTCTCATCGATCTCTGTATCAGCATCCGATTCAACGGACTCCTCGGCGTCTTCAATCCCATGTATATTTTTCTGGTGTCGCATCATATCGTAATGTCTGGTGAACGTGCGTTCACACTCGGAACAAGTATAAGCCATGTTGACGGTTGAACGTCGACTGTGCGTGTTTTGGGAACACACTCGCTTTCATAGACAGTAACACCCGCCAACGCCCACTGTTACGCCTTAACGCCCAATATGTACGCCTTGACGCTCGTATCAACGCTTTAACACACTTTCTTAACGCTTTAACGTCGTTTAATGATGCGTTCAAACAAATGCTGCTTTTGTGCTATTGCTCTGACATACGCCGCTTTCCAGTTCATGCCCGAGGTTTTCAACATCGACGCTGTTCTTTCGATTTCCATATGCACTGGGTCCTTGTGCAACAATTTCATATGGGTCACGAGGTCGACATACTGCTGACGTAAAGCCCGTCGTAGTCTGGGTGCCAATCTGTTATGGGCTAAAATTGCGGCTTCCTCTTTCGAATACCCTTTGCGTTGAAACTTGTTTTCTGTGACCTCCAACATCTCGCCCATCTCGGCGTCCATACTTTCTTTGAACAAATCCTTCCATAGCCTCGAGTTCACATTATGTTTTTCAACCTCGGGTTGGTCCTTCACGGTTGGGTGATATTCCGGGACTGGTGGTATGAAGGAGGCCCGCTGTACGGGGGTGGATTGCTGCTCTGTCAGGAGTGGACTCGGCGGATGGTGTAGAGGCTGCAGTGATTCCTCGCCGGGTAACAGGTGGGTCGTCAGCCGACGATCTTCGGGGGTATGGGCTTTCAAATCTACGAACAGGTAGCCGTACGGACGACTTGTCGCCCCTTGAAACGCCTGCATGAAATGGTCGATGTTCTGAGGATAAATTCGACTACCAAACACACGGATTTGTGCTCTGTCAATGGGATTGGAGAACAACACAAAGTATTGGCAGTTCAAGGCAATATCTCTGGACGCCCTCCCTTGAGGAAAGAGATTCTGTGTCAAATAGATGACGGACAGATTCCGATGATGGGATCCTTTAGTAAACAAGTCGGCGACGTGTGAATTGTCCTTGGCCGCACTCATCAGATCATCTAGCACTACCACGTTGGTCTGCTCGGGGTCAAAGTAATACGGTTCGTTTATGTCGTGGGGAATCCCTGGGACGAAGCTCACATTCTGTAACCTTGTAGTTTCGTAGGCGGGCTGCCATTGGCTATAACACCAAACAACACGTGTCGGAGCTGGGGTTGCCACACCTCCCTCTAAGAACTTCATCACCCAGGACGTCTTTCCACATGCCGTAGGGCCGCTCACCGTCATCGTATAGGGATGCTCTACTGCTCTTGTTGGACCTATAGCGGGACTCGGCTGTGTCTCTTGGTTGTGTTTGCGTTGAATGTGCCTGAGCATACTATCGCGACGAGAGAAGGTTCTCTGACAGAACGTACACGTACACGACATGTTCATCAGTCGGCCAATACATATGGACTGATGATGGACACATGTTTGTTCCTATATTTACAGACCACCACCACACACACCACCATCAACTCCACCAACACCATCGCCACACACCACCAACACATGTTCCCATATGTATTGGCCGACTGATGAACATGTCGTGTACGTGTACGTTCTGTCAGAGAACCTTCTCTCGTCGCGATAGTATGCTCAGGCACATTCAACGCAAACACAACCAAGAGACACAGCCGAGTCCCGCTATAGGTCCAACAAGAGCAGTAGAGCATCCCTATACGATGACGGTGAGCGGCCCTACGGCATGTGGAAAGACGTCCTGGGTGATGAAGTTCTTAGAGGGAGGTGTGGCAACCCCAGCTCCGACACGTGTTGTTTGGTGTTATAGCCAATGGCAGCCCGCCTACGAAACTACAAGGTTACAGAATGTGAGCTTCGTCCCAGGGATTCCCCACGACATAAACGAACCGTATTACTTTGACCCCGAGCAGACCAACGTGGTAGTGCTAGATGATCTGATGAGTGCGGCCAAGGACAATTCACACGTCGCCGACTTGTTTACTAAAGGATCCCATCATCGGAATCTGTCCGTCATCTATTTGACACAGAATCTCTTTCCTCAAGGGAGGGCGTCCAGAGATATTGCCTTGAACTGCCAATACTTTGTGTTGTTCTCCAATCCCATTGACAGAGCACAAATCCGTGTGTTTGGTAGTCGAATTTATCCTCAGAACATCGACCATTTCATGCAGGCGTTTCAAGGGGCGACAAGTCGTCCGTACGGCTACCTGTTCGTAGATTTGAAAGCCCATACCCCCGAAGATCGTCGGCTGACGACCCACCTGTTACCCGGCGAGGAATCACTGCAGCCTCTACACCATCCGCCGAGTCCACTCCTGACAGAGCAGCAATCCACCCCCGTACAGCGGGCCTCCTTCATACCACCAGTCCCGGAATATCACCCAACCGTGAAGGACCAACCCGAGGTTGAAAAACATAATGTGAACTCGAGGCTATGGAAGGATTTGTTCAAAGAAAGTATGGACGCCGAGATGGGCGAGATGTTGGAGGTCACAGAAAACAAGTTTCGACGCAAAGGGTATTCGAAAGAGGAAGCCGCAATTTTAGCCCATAACAGATTGGCACCCAGACTACGACGGGCTTTACGTCAGCAGTATGTCGACCTCGTGACCCATATGAAATTGTTGCACAAGGACCCAGTGCATATGGAAATCGAAAGAACAGCGTCGATGTTGAAAACCTCGGGCATGAACTGGAAAGCGGCGTATGTCAGAGCAATAGCACAAAAGCAGCATTTGTTTGAACGCATCATTAAACGACGTTAAAGCGTTAAGAAAGTGTGTTAAAGCGTTGATACGAGCGTCAAGGCGTACATATTGGGCGTTAAGGCGTAACAGTGGGCGTTGGCGGGTGTTACTGTCTATGAAAGCGAGTGTGTTCCCAAAACACGCACAGTCGACGTTCAACCGTCAACATGGCTTATACTTGTTCCGAGTGTGAACGCACGTTCACCAGACATTACGATATGATGCGACACCAGAAAAATATACATGGGATTGAAGACGCCGAGGAGTCCGTTGAATCGGATGCTGATACAGAGATCGATGAGAGTGTATCGACTGATACCGAATCCAAGATTGCTGACAGTCTATCTACTGATATGGAGAGCTTGACCTCAGATAGTCAGCCTACATCCCAGGAAAGTGAGGCAGAACCTACCTTCTGGGATCGTATTGTGACAGCAGCTATCAATACTCACGCTGAAGCGATCGAGGACGCGGGACAGGATAACTTACAACAGGCGTACACCGAAATGCGGCCCCGCATCAGGAAATCAGCCATGGCGATCTATGAACAGTATACCTTACTACCGCTTCAAATGAAAGGCGACCCCACGCACAGGTCCATCATGAAGACCAAGCGTCACTTGGAAGAGGCTATGGGGTTACCACGCACCGAGGCCCTGGAAAATGCGATAAGAATGCGCAAACAACTGTTTCAGGATATGCTGCCCAACGAATATCCAGGCCTGACCGACGCCGATTAGAACAAACGGATGAGAGCGAACAGGGCCGAAGATGGGACTTTCTTAAGGACGGTTTCTGATTGGACAAGTGCAGCCGAGAATACATCTAACGGGCAAGAACGAATATGGCAGGACAAAATGGCGGTCTCTGATTGGACAAGAGTATTCTTAAATTGTAAACATACCCAACGCGGCTCCCCCAGCGTGGGTATGTTATGATGGAGGGAAAAATAAACTATATGAAAAAAAACAAACTTGTTGTTGTTCTCTCATCCTTGTTGTTGTTCTTCTTCTCTCATCTGTCTATATCATGGCGTCAAGTTGTTATGCTAGGGCGTTAAGGCGGACGTTGACGGGCGTAACTGCATTTCCAATGAATTAGCGACAATTCCATGAAAATCAGAGCTTTTGGGCTAATTCACCAGGGCGTTGAAGCGTTGAGCTTGGCGTTGGCGGGCGTTGCTCACAATTCCCTGTTTGCGCATGCGCAGAATGGTGACAACGCCTGAGCCGCTAGTGCAGTCAGATGCCCCCCTCATGTGTGCTACACATGGATACCTCACTCGACCAAATCGGCCCACTAGGGGCTTACCTCGATCCCAAAACGTCTATCTCCATACCCTTTTCCCATAATTCCCTGTCTGCGCATGCGCAGAATGTTAAACACGGACCAGACACTAGTCCAGGCGGATGCCCCTTCACAAGAGCTTCGCATGGATACCTCACTCAACTCCATCGACCCATTAGGGGCTCCTCTAGACCCCAAAACGCCCATGTCCATACATTTTGTCTACTGCGCATGCGCAGAATGACGTCAGTCTCACGTGATACTAGACCAGGCGGATGCCCCCTCACGTATCCTTTACAACGATACCTCACTCAACTCCATCGGACGATTAGTGGCTCCCCATGACCCTAAAACGTCTATTTCCATACCCATTTCCCATAATTCCCTGTTTGCGCATGCGCAGAATGGTAACAATGACCGAGCCACTAGTCCAGTCAAATGCCCCTTCACATATGCTTCACTTTGATACCTCATACAACTCCATCGGCCCATGAGTGGCTCCTCTAGATCCCAAAAGGCCCATGTCCATACATTTTGTCTACTGCGCATGCGCAGAATGACGTCAGTCTCACGTGATACTAGACCAGGCGGATGCCCCCTCACGTATCCTTTACAACGATACCTCACTCAACTCCATCGGACGATTAGTGGCTCCCCTAGACCCTAAAACGTCTATTTCCATACCCATTTCCCACAATTCCCTGTTTGCGCATGCGCAGAATGGTAACAATGACCGAGCCACTAGTCCAGTCAGATGCCCCCTCATGTGTGCTTCACATGGATACCTCATACGACCCCATCGGCCTATTTGGGGCTCCGCTAAATCCCAAAACGTCTATTTCCATACCCTTTTCCCACAATTCCCTGTCTGCGCATGCGCAGAATGGTAACAATGACCGAGCCACTAGTCCAGTCAGATGCCCCCTCATGTGTGCTTCACATGGATACCTCATACGACACCATCGGCCTATTAGGGGCTCCGCTAGATCCCAAAACGTCTATTTCCATACCCTTTTCCCACAATTCCCTGTCTGCGCATGCGCAGAATGGTAACAATGACCGAGCCACTAGTCCAGTCAGATGCCCCCTCATGTGTGCTTCACATGGATACCTCATACGACCCCATCGCCTATTAGGGGCTCCGCTAGATCCCAAAACGTCTATTTCCATACCCTTTTCCCACAATTCCCTGTCTGCGCATGCGCAGAATGGCGATAATGGCCGAGCCACTAGTCCAGTCAAATGCCCCCTCATGTGTGCTTCACTTTGATACCTCATACAACTCCATCGGACCATGAGTGGCTCCCCTAGCTCTAAAACGTCTATTTCCATACCCTTGGGCCACCGCGCATGCGCAGAATGACGCTATTTCAACCCCGCACCCAGCCCATCCGATGCCCCCTCACATAAGCTTCACAATGATACCTCACTCGACCCAATCGGACCATGCAGCGTCTTTGTTTTCTGGGGACTACTTTTTCTCCGCGGAGGCGACCGCATCACCGCCGGACATGATCGCATCACCGCGGAGGAATACAAAGGTCAAAGGTTAACCGAACTATAGTGGTCAACACTTGGCACACAGCCAAGGCTGATGCAATCCAGAACATGCCAGTACATGCTACAGGTCAAGTGCACTCAATGACCTCTCCGCCACAAATCCGCCACAACAAGTTTAAGTGCAAAGGGGTCAATGGGACTCTATTCCCGTTGACACTACTACTGGAGAACCTAGTGCTATAATTATGAATCGTTGTAGAAAAATTAAAAAGACATTTTAAGTGACTAGGGCATTTATCGTTTACAGTTTTCCACATTAGAACACATTTGTTTAAGAAGAATCGCTGCTTAATGCTCAACCACTTACAGTTTCTCAACATTTCAATGCGATGTGTTCTATAGTCACATTTGAGAATAATGCGCATTGCACGATTTTGTATTCTTTGAATTTTTGCAATGTCGCCCGACGAAACCACGTCATAGATAGTGGAGCAGTAATCAATGCGGGGTAAAATCAAAGTATT
Organism: Hanleya hanleyi; assembly: GCA_036873755.1. Lineage (NCBI taxonomy): Eukaryota > Metazoa > Mollusca > Polyplacophora > Lepidopleurida > Hanleyidae > Hanleya > Hanleya hanleyi. The sequence goes on along the minus strand of JAVTVY010017832.1, from coordinate 48,738 downwards.
ATACAAAACAAATGCAGTGCTCTGAGGAACAAGGGGAGATAACCTTTATAATAAACCATTGCTTCTGTTTAGCTTTTTAACAGTGTAGTCCACATGCTCATTGGAAGTTAAATTCTGGTCTATAATTACACCTAGATATTTTATGCTATTTATTCTAGTAATGCTTTCTACATTTAAAATAATTTGCCAGTTTTCGTCCACATTCTTTTGTTTTTGGGGTGTTCCAATTAGCATTACATTTGCTTTTCCAATATGGAGGCTCAATTTATTTGCACATAACCATGTGTATACATTTTCAAGGTCTTTTTGAAGTAAAGGTTGAACAGTGGACGCATTTTGTCCAGCTACATAGAAGGCCGTATCGTCGGCGTACAAATTCACCTCACAGTCTTCGAAACAAACATTTATATCATTGATAAATACAATAAAAAGCAACGGACCCAAAATGGATCCTTGCGGAACTCCAGTAGCGATATCCAAAGGTTTTGATGCACAACTGTTTATGACCGAAACTTGTGTTCTTGATCTGAGATAATTTCGAAACCATGTTGTGCCGCCCAACCCATAGATATCCAGTTTAGCTAATAGCACGTCATGGTCAACTGTGTCGAAAGCTTTCCTCAAGTCAAGTGCTGCAAGTCCAACAATGTTGCCATTATTAATTTTATCATAACAATATTCGGTTAGTCTGTGAAGACAAGTTTCCGTGGAGTTGCCTTTTTTGAATCCGGACTGCGTATCACTAAGAATATTGTTATCAATCAAATGATCATATACTTGCTCATGTACAATCCTCTCAAGGATCTTTGAAATGATAGGCAAAACCGAAATTGGCCGATAATGAACTGTAAACATACCCATAGTGGCTCCCCCAGTTTGGGTGTATTGTAATGAGAGGTTAATGAAATGGGTAATCTCTTGTGTGCTTACATTGAATGTGTCTGAGCATGCTGTCGTGATGAGAAAAGGTTTTCTGACAGAACGTACACGTGCTCAACATGGCCACCGATCAGACGCGTACACAAACACAAACACACGCCCGCAAACACACACCCCACACACACACTCGTCCACACACCCACCCACATACAATCACCCACACACGCACCAACTACCAGGTCGCCAGACCGAACATGACCCCTTTCTCTACTATTCGCATATACTCACCTCCGAAACTGTCCTATCTCATCTACTCACCCACTTCGCATGTCATGAATGACGTCATTTTCACTACACAACAGTCCAGTCAGAATCTTCCGCCACGAGAACTTCAATAGGATACCACGCACGACCCAACTGGACCACGGATGGTCCATCTCGACCCAGAACTAACACAAATGTCATCTTTCTACACTACTGCCCGACTGCGCATACGCAGCATGACAGCAATTCCATTGCAAGCCACCTCAGATCGACTCTCCCCCACAAGCGTTGCCCACCTTACACGACCCATTCGGACCAGCGCACCTCCGAAACTGTTCATTTATTGCTCAAATCTTCACCTGCTATTGCTATGCCATATATCCTCCATTGAAGATCCTTGCAGAACAAGAGTTATCTCCCTTAGGGAGCCCAGCTGGTTGCTCTGCGCATGCGCCCCATGAACACATCCTCTTTCTTATCCTGCATTGCCGCGTGTGCATGTGTTTTGAAAGAGTTCCTGTTAGATTCTAGTTTGGACGTAACCTAGGGTTATTTTCTGAAGCTAACTAACTAGCAGATTTATTTTTGTACAATCTCTGATCAAACATTCCTTGGAAATTCCAAACGTTACCGTTCTTGTCGGCATTCTTGGTCTATTTTGGATTCCCATTCGACCTGCTTTTCGCATCTATGCTATCGGCAGGTCACCTGTTTGGAATGTTTAGACTGAGACGATACTACCTGCGGAGTTACGCCCAGGATTTACGTTTGACAACGAGTGAAAAACATCGTCTCAAGACTACAAGATTCTGTTGGGAAGTATTCTTGCTATTTTTTAACGGTAACAAATGCCCATCAAAGGATTCTCCGCCATTCGTTTTCGTTGTTGTTGCTGTTTCGGCCCTCGGCATCACGCATGGTCGGGGCCGCACACTTATGGACAAATTCCACCACCTAGCGTACGCACTATGCATAAAGTTGAATGTGCCTACCAAATTACTCTCTTGATGATATCTTTTGATCTACACGAGATTTTTATTAAGAAATTGTGCATATCTTTGGAACACAATTCTGCAAGAAAATATTGCATTTTTTAATAGATGTAATAATTACTTTTCACAGCCCAAGTTTCCCGAACAAATACTGAAATAGACCTACGTTTGAAATTAAGTTGAGCATTAAATTAATTTCTTTTTACTGAGAAATTATGAACAGGTCTGGTGTGGGTTTATTTCCCCGGGAAGACAATCTGAAATGGCTCTCGTCGGCAGCGTCTCCTCTGACGGCCGGGACAAAGATCCAGTCTGGAGTTACGCAATCATCCGCCACTGCTTGGGACAACAAAGACACAGTCTCCAAGTGGCGGTCTACTTCAAATTTGAGAGCTACCATCGCAGATTGACGTTTTGTTTTTGGGACCGGACAAAATGCTCCTTCACTTCTCAACTGACAACGGACTTTGAGACGTCCTGCGTTTCAACACGATGGGCTACGGTCTCCTATAGGTCAATGTCTGCCTCATCGAGTATTCTTCCTTGGCCGTTTAGTTCTTGTTCCAGATCAGCTCTACGGGCTTCGGCTTTCGCCTCATCGGTCAACCTTAGTTGATGTCCATCTACAGCCCAGTACATCGACACTATGGGCTCCGGCTTCATCCATTCTATCGACTACTGCTGATGTTCATCCACAGCCTACTACTCTGCTACAACGGGCTTCGACTTCGCCTCAACGATCTTAGCCCCGTCCTTTTTCTACGACTGTTTCGTCCAAAACAGCTTCTTGGGCTACGGCATTGTAAAAAAAAAATTTTGTTGATCTTCATGAATTTGATTACCATAATTAACTGGATGATCAGTTGATCTAATACATTTGAGGACCTCGCCAGCGGGTTGCTGTTTGCGGAACTTTACCTTCGATCAACGTATCACAACCATGTCATCCTCCTGATGGTCAGTTGTCTGTCAACTTTTCGCGTCCCATTCCTGCCACGCCATCGGTTGCGGGCCAGTCTTTCCCTATTGCGTCTACGTCTTTTCATTGGGGCCTCGACGATGTTTCGTCTGATCGTCGTTTCGTCTCCTGCATCATCTGCTTCTGTTCGAAATTACGAGCGTCTAGTCCGTCATTCATAATCCAGCCGTCGTCCATTAGAGAATATCCGCGTCCATAATCCAAAGACCTATTCCATTTTCCATATAACAGTATTAGCACCAAATTCAAAAAGACAATCATAGTATACATAAACATAGGCTTGTTTCCTGCAAGAGAGAAGCGGTCAACAGTTTTCAATGATGCCGGCAAGACATCATGCTGTTCCAAAAATATCAAATCCGTATCGCTGATCAGTATTCTTAATCCATAATATTCGTTATAGAGTCGTCATCTAAAAGAAAGATGTATCTCAGTCACGCTTTGATTGTGACTGTTCATATGAGTACCATGAGGTTCTTGAAGTACATGGATTCATACGGCCCCTAGCCCCGGGTTAAGCGGAATTAGACACAAGTTACGAAACGTAGCGCCATAGATCTTGCACGCTACGTTCGTATTTTGCTATCAGCATGCGATATGTATCGCCAAATTTGAGAAACTTGAGTGTAGGCGCTTGGTGGAATAGCCCTGTTTTTTAAGTTTCTGCACCAGTGTTTTGTGACGTTGATTAAAATCGTCACATTTAACACAGGATCTAGCAAATGCTACTAAGCGAGATATGTATACGCCATATGCAGGTCCCACTGCAATATTACTGTCCAGAAAGGGATAGTTTACGATGTCGAAATTGTAATCATCTCTTTTGTCATAAAGTCGACGAGAGAGAATGGCCGCTTCATTTTTATAGAGATATAGATCTAAATATGATGTGCCTGTAGGGCTATCTGTAGTTTCCTTCAAATCCAGTGAAGGTGGAAATATATCCTTCACTGCATCATTTATATAGCGATTATCCACAGCGAGAAGATCGTCTATATAGCGTTTGGTGAATGAGAAGGAACGGGCTTTGAATGGATCGGTTTTTGAAAGCGCCTGCATATAGTCATATTCATAAGAGAACAGATACAGGTCAGCCAACAGGGGTGCACAATTAGTACCCATTGGAATACCTATATGCTGCTGATATATTGTGTTGCCAAATTTCACATAGATATATTTAATGAGAAATTCAAGCAACTCTATATTTACTGTCTTCGATCGTCAACTTGAGGACGACGACAAGTTAAAGAAACCTTCGTTCTCGTTTTACAGACTTCACGATGGTATTCTCCCTGACAAACCTCCTATACCGGACCGCGATTAGGATCAAGTATTGTAGTCAACCAAACCGGCCTTACTTAGTCTCTCCTCCAAGGAAGTGGATCGTCTTCAGGAGATGTTTCTCGCCATTCAGCGTATTACGTCGTACACCGACTGGTTCCTGTCCGCCGCAGGCCGACTTGTATTCGATCCTGCCATCCGTCAGTCTGATGGGTCGATTCTTCTGTCCCCCGGTCTTCACACCTACCTACGGGGTTGTTTTTACACGCTGAACAAGACTAACTGTCATGTCATCGAGGCTGCCAACTATTCTTATGCTTCTCTGCTTCAGTCGCAACGCAAAGCATTTTTGCGCAACTCCAAGGCTGAGGTTCCGTTTTCAGCTAAATCTCACTTGATGCATCAGCCGTTGACTTCTAAGTTCGTGTTCAACAATGCAATTCAGTCTGTCTTGCCTGGTATTCGTGAGGAGAGGGTGTATAGACTTCTTGCTGCAGCGTCTCGGCGTCCAGCTAATGCCTCGTCTTCATCTGGCCAGCGGAAGAGCCGGAAACAAGCTCACAAGACTGCCCAGCATCAGGATGATCCCCCTGGTAGTTTCGTCCCTTCGACAAGTCTTTACGTTCTCGCGGTCGACGCACCACACGTGGGAGGTCTTCTAGGGGTAGAGGTGCCTCCAACAAGTGACGGTCTGCATTCCATCTCTCATCCTCATGCCATAGACTTTCATCTTCCCACCTTCCGTCATTTCAGTCATTCTGTCGTCGACGGCCGTTTGCAGCATTTCTGGGAGAATTGGCAGTTCATTACAGACGACGCCTGGGTTATAGAGACATTAAGAAATGGATTCCTCTTCGATTTTCAAAACCAGTCCAGGCTCATCTCTCGGCCTCGTCCATCACACTTGCCAGTTCCCTCAGGACACGTTCAGACGCTTCTTTCACCCTTCACCACTCTCATCACCTAGGGTGCGGTCAGAGAGCTACCTCAAGCCGAGGACAGCGTCGGTTTCTACAGTCATGTCTTCCTAGTTCCGAAGAAGGATTCCGACCAAATGCGCATGATCATCGACCTTAGACGGCTCAACAAACTTCACCTGTCATCCCCTCCTCATTTCAAGATGACGTCGGTCTCATCCATTCGGGCCCGTGTACATTACCGGCATTGGCTGGCCTCCATCGATCTGCAGGACGCATATCTCCACATACCCATTCATCCTCGTCATCGGCGTTTCCTACGCTTTGCTATCGTCGGTCGACTATTCGAGTGGCATGTCCTTCCGTTCGGAGTTAACATCGTCCCATGGCTCTTCACTCGCACCACAGCACCAGTCATGGCTTTCCTTCATTTGCGAGGCATTCATATCGAGGTATACATAGACGACATCTTCATTTGGGCGGCGGACAAGTCTCTCCTCAACGTTCAGATCCGGTTCACTTTGCTCATTCTTCGACATCTCGGGTTCATTCCTCACCCTCAGAAGTCAGAGTTGGTACCGGCACAACTTCGTCGTTTCATCGGGGCAGTCTTCGACACGGTCCAGCAACTGGTACGACCCCCGGAAGACCGGTGGACCAAGCTTCAGACGTTGGTTCTAAAGTTCTTGTCATCGACATTATAGCCCCTTCATCTTTGGCAAAGCCTTCTAGGTCTTCTCACATCTACTCAAGACCTTACTCACTACGGGCGCCTCCAAGTTCGGCCTATACAGTACCATCTTCATCGATACCTTCAGATTGCATCCCTCAATCCGCAAGTTCCGGTATTGACGTCTCTACATTCACATTTGATTTGGTGGCAGTCCCGTCACAATGTCATGCGGGCAGTTCCCTTCCTATCACCGACTCCAAATTACCATCTCTTCACCGATGCTTCCGAGACAGGTTGGGGAGCCCATCTAGACGATCTAGAGATGTCCGGCAGATGGTCGACTTCGGATGCCAGACTTCATATCAACCTTCTGGAGTTAAAAGCAGTCATCCTAGCAGTCCAGCATTGGAGTCCTCTTCTGGTGAATTCGTCCCTTCTCATCGCAACGGACAATTCGACCGTCATTGCTCACATCAACAAGATGGGTACCACCCGATCTTACTCAACATTTCGTCTGGTTTGGACCCTCTTCGACTGGGCTCTACTACATCACTGCCATCTCACCGCTCGCCATGTTCCGGGTCGGCTCAATGTCTTAGCACATCGCCTTTCTCGCCCCGACACCGTGCTTCAAACCGAATGGCATCTTCATCCGGAGGTCTTCCAACGCATCATCAGCATCTGGGAGTCCCCCTTGATCGACCTGTTTGCGACGAGGAAGAATGCACAGTTCCTCCTCTTCGTCTTCTCGATTCTGGACCCTCGAGCCTTCGCCATCGATGCTCTATCGATCAGCTGGGACAACTTCCTTGCATATGCCTACCCTCCCATTGCCCTGCTTTAGGAAGTTCTACAAAAGATTGCTCAGCACGACTGTGTCATCCTGCGCGTTGTTCCGTGGTGGCCCCGTCGTCCGTGGTTCCGGCTCTGGTTCCTCTTCTCACCGCCCCACCACGCCGATTACCAGCTTGGCCCTGTCTGTTGCGTCAACCTCACGGGTTACTTCGCCACAACCCCCAGTGGCTCAACTTACACGTCTGCAGACTATCCAGAATGCTCTCACAGATCAAGGATTTTCAGCAGAAGTTGCAGAGATGCTGGCTTCAGCCAACCTTTCTTGCACATCACAGCTCTATCAATCTAAGTGGACATATTTCGTCTCTTAGTGTCGAGGTCGAGGCACCGATCCCCATGCTGCCTCTCTTCTCATAGTTGCGGACTTTCTTCTTCACCTACACCAGGATAGGAAGTTTCAAATCAGCACCATTGAGGGGTGCCGATCTGCTTTGTCCAGGGTTTTGCGTTTATCGACAGGCATCGACAGTAGTCTGGATGAGAACATTTCTGCCCTCCTACGTGCCTTCGACTTACAGTCTCGCCGTACCCGACAACTTCTTCGCTCACCTTTCGAACCACTACAGTCAGCTTATATTAAAGCTGTTTCCTACAAGATTGCCTACCTCACGGCTTTCGCCTTGGCTTCTAGACTATCCGAGCGTCACGCCCTGGAGAGGAAACCGATGACCTGGACGGCAGTTTGGTCCCGCATCTCTTTCTGACCTATCCCAGAGTTCACCGCAAAAAATGAGGCTGTACGCCAAGGTCCTTGCGATCAACGTCTGTATTTGGTCTTTGATATATGTTGGCATTTGTGGGAAGTTGATGCTGGGTCGACATCGGGCCTTACAGACTAGTCTTTTATGTTAAATGCCTTCTTTTTTATCTGACGACGATACAGCTCACCAATCCCCAGTGTACGAGCTGTCACAGCGAAAAAGCTCACCAATTACCAATATACGAGTTGTAAGAGCATTTCCATCACCACTCTCTAGATTTGTATCTAATACCGCTTATGCCGGTGCTAGGGGCCGTGTGGTCCTATCATCCAGGTTGCCACATGAACAGGTACAATAAAAGCGTACCTGAGATACAACACATATCACGAATCGTTACATTCTTGGTATGTGCTTTAGAATAGGTTAACTGGAAGGCTATACTGTGAAGTCATGTGGCTCTGTCAGTATGTCGGCACCTCTTCCCACTTCTATGTGTTGTAATTCAAAAATTAAATTTCTCTTTTGGGTACATCTTATGTCATAAGATGACGAGCCAACTTCGCTATTTCTAGTCCAGTGCCAACAACCAAGTGTACGACAATCCTTTCACCATCACCAATCGTTCGTCATTGGAGACGGCCCTGACCCAACTAGAGACCGAGGATCCCTTGGAATGGGCCCATCAACAACGCCCCAACACACAATTGACAGTGGAGAGGTTCACCAATGTTACGTTCTTCGTGACTAAGCTGATCGACCACCCCGTCGGATGAGCGGATTCATCCACGACATGCACTGATGGATCCCGTAACATGCCGTATATATTGTATATGTCCACAGACTGTTCGTTAAAATCAGCTCGGTAAACACTTGTACCTAATGTTACGGTGCTTGAAACAATAAAAACATGTTGTTTGATATTTCAATTTTTCAATTTTTCTGTAAACATAACAAACATACACAGGGCCACTCCCGCAGATTGGGTATGATGTAACATTGGGGATAATATACCATATGAACATTGCTGAACTTGTTTTTTTCTCGACACCCTCTGTCCGCTATACTTGGATGAAATATATACATCCAGATGAGATTTACAAAAGAAATAAGAAATGCCCTTTCTCTTCGGCTGCGCATACACAAAATGACGTCATTTCCGCGACCCAATCCATCCAGTTGGACTCTATTCCACGAGTGCTTCAACTAACACCTTATACGACTCATTCAGACAAATATTGGTCCATCGTGACCCCAAAACGTCCGCTACTCATCTATCCAGTCGGACGCTGCCTCACGAGTGCTTCAACATGACACCCCATACGACTCATTCGGACCAAGGATGATCCCTTAACCCATCAAACACACCCCACGCACCCCCAAAATGCCCACTTTCGGTACTACTCCTACTGATGACGTCATCAATGACGACACAGATGACATGGACATCCCTCAATCTCTCAAATATGCCCCTGCGCACCTCCAAAATGCCCACTTTCGCTACTACTCTCGACAGCGCATGCGCGCCATAGTCTCGCTTCCACGACACGTCCATCCAGTTGGACGCTCCCCAAAGAGTACTTCACTATGACACCTCCCACGGCTCATTCGGACGACGGATAGTCCACCTCGCCCCCAAAATGCCCCCAAAACGCCCACCCCTTCCCCTCGACCTGCCTATGTAATACGTATATGCATGCGCAATGAGAACCTTTCACCGAAATTCACCCCATGGCCACGGGAAACACACCCCCACGCACCCCCAAAATGCCCATTTTCGGTACTACTGCTGATGACGTCATCAATGACGTCACAGATGACATGGGCATCCCTCAATCCGCCGTCGACACTGCGATAGCTTCAATATGAGACCGTACACGCCATATTTGGATGCGATATAACCACTCAATCTCTCAAATATGCCCCTGCGCACCTCCAAAATGCCCACTTTCGCTACTACTCTCGACAGCGCATGCGCGCCATAGTCTCACTTCCACGACACGTCCATCCAGTTGGACGCTCCCCAAAGAGTACTTCACTATGACACCTCCCACGGCTCATTCGGACCAAGGATAGTCCACCTCGTCCCCAAAATGCCCCCAAAACGCCCACCCCTTCCCCTCGACCTGCCTATGTAATACGTATACGCATGCGCAATGAGAACCTTTCACCGAAATTCACCCCATGGCCACGGGAAACACACCCCCACGCACCCCCAAAATGCCCACTTTCGGTACTACTCCTACTGATGACGTCATCAATGACGTCACAGATGACATGGACATCCCTCAATCCGCCGTCGACACCGCGATAGCTTCAATATGACACCGTACACGCCATATTTGGATGCGATATAGCCACTCAGTCTCTCAAATATGCCCCTGCGCATCTCCAAAATGCCCATTTTCGCTACTACTCTCGACAGCGCATGCGCGCCATATTCTCACTTCCACGACACGTCCATCCAGTTGCACGCTCCCCAAAGAGTACTTCACTATGACACCTCCCACGGTTCATTCGGACGACGGATAGTCCACCTCGCCCCCAAAATTCCCCCAAAACGCCCACCCCTTCCCCTCGACCTGCCTATGTAATACGTATACCCATGCGCAATGAGAACCTTTCACCGAAATTCACCCCATGGCCACGGGAAACACACCCCCACGCACCCCCAAAATGCCCATTTTCGGTACTACTACTGATGACGTCATCAATGACGTCACAGAGATGACATGGACATCCCTCAATCCGCCGTCGACACTGCGATAGCTTCAATATGAGACCTTACACGCCATATTTGGATGCGATATAACCACTCAATCTCTCAAATATGCCCCTGCGCACCTACAAAATGCCCACTTTCGCTACTACTCTCGACAGCGCATGCGCGCCATAGTCTCACTTCCACGACACGTCCATCCAGTTGGACGCTCCCCAAAGAGTACTTCACTATGACACCTCCCACGGCTCATTCGGACCAAGGATAGTCCACCTCGTCCCCAAAATGCCCCCAAAACGCCCACCCCTTCCCCTCGACCTGCCTATGTAATACGTATACGCATGCGCAATGAGAACCTTTCACCGAAATTCACCCCATGGCCACGGGAAACACACCCTCACACACCCCAAAAATGCCCACTTTCGGTACTACTCCTACTGATGACGTCATCAATGACGTCACAGATGACATGGACATCCCTCAATCCGCCGTCGACACCGCGATAGCTTCAATATGAGACCGTACACGCCATATTTGGATGCGATATAGCCACTCAATCTCTCAAATATGCCCCTGCGCACCTCCATAATGCCCACTTTCGCTACTACTCTCGACAGCGCATGCGCGCCATAGTCTCACTTCCACGACACGTCCATCCAGTTGGACGCTCCCCAAAGAGTACTTCACTATGACACCTCCCACGGTTCATTCGGACCACGGATGGTCCACCTCGCCCCCAAAATGCCCCCAAAACGCCCACCCCTTCCCCTCGACCTGCCTATGTAATACGTACACGCATGCGCAATGAGAACCTTTCACCGAAATTCACCCCATGGCCACGGGAAACACACCCCCACGCACCCCCAAAATGTCCACTTTCGGTACTACTCCTACTGATGACGTCATCAGTGACATAACAGATGACATGGACATCCCTCAATCCGCCGTCGACACCGCGATAGCTTCAATGAGACCGTACACGCCTTATTTGGATGCGATATAGCCACTCAATCTCTCAAATATGCCCCTGCGCACCTCCAAAATGCCCACTTTCGCTACTACTCTCGACAGCGCATGCGCGCCATAGACCACGGATAGTCCACCTCGCCCCCAAAATGCCCCCAAAACGCCCACCCCTTCCCCTCGACCTGCCTATGTAATACGTATACGCATGCGCAATGAGAACCTTTCACCGAAATTCACCCCATGGCCACGGGATCCCATCCATTGTCTTTTACAGGGTGAGATAGAGAAAACAAGGTGCCAAGACCCATAGTAAAATCCACAACAAAAATGACCACCCCAATACCCCTACCCAAAACATGCATTCCCAGATGTCAATTCACATTGAAGTAACTGAAGAGCATCCCTATTAATCAAGGTGTGATCTTTGACCTGCACGTGACGTCAACGAACATGTCCGATCATTTTAATATTGAAATAAGAGCAAATTCGTACCTATTCAGAAATATACGTATCAGGAAGATATTGGGACAGCGGCCAAGAGTGATTGCCCCTTGCGTCCAGAATATATAGATGACGCTACAATCGAAACCTCATACAGGGTATTTGACAAGCGGACGCCGTTTTTATTGTTAGGATGTTACAAAAAAGTACCTGCACATATGTTTTTAGCCCACGACCAGGCCCGTAGATAAGGGGGGCGCGGGGGGGGGTGAGGGGGGTTCTGGGTTCGGGAGAACCCCATGCACTTTCGCAAATATTATATATTTTTCTCATATAAATGCCCTTTTCAAACTGAAGCGAACCCCCTATTTGCCCCTTTTCCCATACGCGAACCCCCTGATGTGCCCTTTTGGGGGGAAGGTGAACCACCCCTCAGTAAATCTTGGCTACGGCCCTGACGATTACCAGATGGTGGGCTGATCAAATCGCTTTTCATCCGTGGTCCGTCATCCGTCCGTCCGTCGGAGCGTCGGGGCGTCCTTGTGGTCCAGTTGTGCTAACCCAGAAACTCTGGCTGTGATAGGTAAATTTAGGGTAATGGGGCGTGGCATTCCTATCACAGCCTAGATCGAGGGTGGGTTAAATTTTGGAGAAAAAAATTCGTCTCGCGAAGAGCAACTTTTCGCTGACGAAAATAACGAAACGGGAGAGAAAAAATATGCCAATTTGATACAGTTTGACCGACCTGAGGTTCTTTCACCATGTACCATCTCTAATGACTGTTTGGGACTCCAAAAAATTAGTGACGACGAAGAAAACACAATAAACGCTCGATTTCGATGTTTACCGCCATTTCCTCAGATTACAGCTCAACGAGACTTGGCCGCGCGCGCGCACTAGTATCGTGACCTTTCTGATCTGACTATGGTGAAATGGACGAGTCACGTGGTCAGAAAGGTCAATCGCGTTGGAAATCTCGTTCTCTCAACGAGACTGAAAATGGCGGCAACTTGACGAGTTAGATGACAAAATTAGAGTTTGGAAGAAGATTTCGTTTAACGGAATGAGTCATTAGTTGATTATCAAAGTTCTGGAGATGCCAAATCATATTATTTATTCGATAAAATGCTTTTCGTGCCTTTGTCGCAATTCCCCACGCCGTGTGCAGTTGAAGATCTCGAGCGACTGACGTCTTATTTATTTTTTTCCTTTTCGGTCTGTATATGTGATTCGGGCTAAAGGGGTCAGCAACAACAATAAAAAAATAAAAAAACATGATAGTTATCCTTCCCTTTTGGTAACCAGTATTTATAATACTAAGGGACCGTTCAAAATTTATCTTGAGGGGGGGGCGGTGGAAATTCAGCTGATGACCCTAAGTTATGTGTGACCCCCCCTCCTTTGGCTGGAAGGTTACCAGTGACCCCCCCTCACCTGATACCATATTTATCAATGACCCCCCCCCCCCGCCATCTCACCACAAGGTCATTCCCCCCATGGACATTTCCCCCAGTGGGCATTTCCCCCGGTGGACATTTCCTTCAATGGACATTTCCCCCACCCTACAATGTATTTTGAACATAGTTTTTAAATAATTTGGCACATCATATATTATATAGCACATTTTAAAACAATATTATGGATCACATATGGATAACATATAAATCATATACATATTATATATTTTAACATTTTAAGAAAACATATCACATTGTGGTAAAATAAAAGATGTATTTTTAAACAATATTATTTTGTTCTATTTTTTAACTCAGTTTTCACTTCAGTTCGGTTTTATGCTCATCAAATGGCTTCATGACACCGACCTATGAACAGTTAATGTTATGCTATATACCATGTATACATCTTTTATATTGTTTTAAAATGTGCTGACTGTATAATACTGATATATACTGTGTTTATGTATAATAACTTATCACTTTGTGACTCAATTATCGTAAAACATATGTGGAAATCCTTATATCTTTATATATAGAAAAAAAATTGCGTTGATACAAAATTATTTAAAAACCATGTTCAAAATAACCTAAAAATATAGGGTGGAGGAAATGTCCACTGGAAGAAATGTCCACTGGGGGAAATGTACACCATTCCAACATAGCCAGGGGCACTAAAATGATGCAGTGTGAAATTATATTAAGACCGATTGAAAACACGTTAATAATATGAAGAGCTATTCGTTGATAAACTGATTCGCGGTATATGGTATTATACATATGAAAAAGTGACAGGGAATGTGACACAGTTCTGCACTACGACGTAACTGCGAGGAGCTCGGAGATTACATTCTGTATGACGTATTTATTCGCATTCACCGGTTTGAGGTAAAATTATGTCATACTGCATAATTATGATAGATAATACTACATACAACCGCTCAGGGAAACAATGAGGTTATGTTTGTTGACACAGAGATAAACTTTATAAAAATACGGACGAATCCGACATGATTAATTTCATGCATTCATCATGTCGGCTTCGCTACAAAAACCCTGCAAAAAATAGACGGCATTTTATTATTATAAAACTATTAAAATTATTATATTTTATAATATTATCCTCATCATGACTTTAACTACCGTCAGTGCAACTTGTCTTGTAGTACGCCACAATTTATTTCTTCAACTTTGGGGCAGCATAAATTATTGAAATTATTTGTTTCAGTCTCAAAATTCAGGCTATATTCATTTAGCTAGTCAATGTCCACAAGGTCCAGGCTGCACTGCACCTGGATGTGTTTAGATAAAGGATTTGCTATAGATGCAGTGTACTAACTCAAATCTAGCTGAATAGGGGCCTAGCTTTTAATACATCTTGAGAAGAGTAAATATGATTATAAAGCCATTTACCAGTCTCATGTCCTACTACACTACAGGAGGTTTGTACAGAGATTAATGCTAACAGAACATAGGTCTATCTATGGTACTGTATGTTGTTTAGGCTTATGATAAACCATAGAGCCTACTGTTTAATAGGCTCCATGGATAAACAAAGCCGTGTTCTGATACATGTGTTTCCTGATCTAAAGTCCACCCTGGTTCTTCAACATTAAAAACATGAAATTCATACAGAAGCTCAAGAAATCTTAGCTGAACAGCTGTCCATTTATCATCATCATTTATCAAGTTACTGATGACCCCCCTCTACACACAGTCTAGTTACACATGACCCCCCTTCGTAGGGCTCGAAGTTATTGGTGACCCCCTCAAATTCCACCGGCCCCCCCCCCCCCTCAGGATAAATTTTGAATGGTCCCTAAGCTTCTGGGTACTACCATTCAAATGACATATGCAGATGGTTGGCTCGGTTGAGCTAATATGGCGGGACATTTTCGCCAGCCTCAGTTTCGCGCGTTCTTCAGATGTTTTAAAATAGGGTTATTACATATGGAATATGTGACAAAAATCAGCATGGTCGACCAAATATTTAAATAGCTTTTTAGTCCAGTCAAATTGAGGTTTGACCCACCACAAATTGCAACAGAATTGTTTTTGCTGCAGTGCATTTCCGAAAGGTCTCTAGAATAACATACTAAAAGTCTACAAACAGATATGCATGGGAAATATATTAAATTTCAAGTTGAAATTTGAGGTATTTTGCGCGAAATTTCCTTGTACTTGGTACTAAGCGTGAAAGAAATGGGTCATTACTTACACTCATTCCATTCGTTATCATATCAAGGTTATACTCAGCCTAAAATAATACCCTTGCACGAAAATATTTACGGGGAAATTCTAAATGGCGGACGTATGGGGTCATTCTAAATCTGAACTTTTTACCATTTTCATGACAGTCCAGGCAACCTAACTGTTTTTTTTTTAGCTGGACCCAAAACAAATTGCAACAGAATTTTTTCCACTGGTATGCATTTCTAATAGGTTCCCAGAACAACATACTGAAAGTCTACCAAAATCTATTTGGTGGAGATACGATTTTTTTTTGAAAACAAAGATACGCCATTTTATAATACATAATATGCCATTATGCCTCATATAAGCAAGGTAGAATATTGATTTTTCCGTGAATATGGACAGTTTATCATCCAGAAATCCAATTAATACATGACCCAGGGTACAGTATGCCATGGTGGTGAAAACATATGTCTTCCCGGTGGATTTGCTCATAAGCGTAGATAGCAAACTGATAGTTCAGCATCAGGCTATATGAATTATACATGTTAATGTTCAGTCAGTTAACATTTTTGCCATTAGCATAATCATCTGAAAGAGGAATTCTCTCCCAAAATAAATGAAATGTCAAGCTGTGATATATTTCCCTTCAACCGATAACTGTCACAGACAATATTTCCACAAACCCACTCATGGAGATATCTCTCTATTATCACAACATGTGCCTTGTTGAAAAATACAGCCTTGCAAACCATTAATGATCTATCGCAATTGTGTGTCAGATACGTTTTGACGAAAGAAGAATAATTATGCAGATCCTATCAACAAATAATAATCTAGATTATAGACAAACATGATGTTCTACCATGACGTTCTACCATGCCATTTACCATGTTTCATTTTACATTTTCAACAATATAGGCCATGCTCCTACAGATGCATCTTCTTCAGCTGCAATCTTTCTTGTAGTTGCACCTGATAACCTCGAAGAGTGCCAGTGGAACTGGTGGCAGTTCAGTTTTCACAGAGAGAAGCCGTTCGCCCTCATTCTTGTGGCTGCAATGGATGGTCTTCCCCTTTTCACTCTAAACACGCGAACCTTGATACTTAGCTGATGCTGCTGTTGGTGGAAAGTTTTGTACCTGCACATATATGGCAACCAATTGCTTCGTCAGGGTTACCATTGTATAAACACACAAGCACCTGCAATAGATAACCCCCATCTGGACTCCCAATGGCCTGGTTGAACACTTCAGCTTGTTGGCGAAATAGCTCATTGAGCGTTGTTTTCTTCACGGCCGTACATTTGCGAATGCCATGTGTCACAGCCCTGAATGGCATGCACAAACAGCATATTTGTGCAGACTTACATTCCCAGCACAGCCTTTGTCTTCTTGACATCCCAAACTATCCGTTTCATTGCATTCTCT
Organism: Hanleya hanleyi; assembly: GCA_036873755.1. NCBI lineage: Eukaryota > Metazoa > Mollusca > Polyplacophora > Lepidopleurida > Hanleyidae > Hanleya > Hanleya hanleyi. Next base: position 31,997 of record JAVTVY010017832.1, on the reverse strand, counting down.
CTTAGCTGAAAGTAGATGTCATTGTCATCCATGTCTGCATGAAAACAGAGCAGAACTAACAGGTCAATATCATCAGCAACCAAAGTTTTGATGCTTTCAGTCGATTAAACGGCAGCTTTTACAATAAAAACAACTGCATATGAAACATCCCGCCCTTTCCAACTGGTCACTCATAAGAGTAATGAACTGCTACTTGTTGACGTTGTTTGCTAGGAATCCGTCTTTCTTTGACTGAATGACCATGTCACTAGCGGGGCCGGAGAGTTTGGAATATCAAGAAGACAAAGGCTGTGCTGGGAATGCAAGTTTGTACAAATATGTTGCTTGTGCATGCCATTCTGGGCTGTGACACAGTATACCGACCATATGGCATTGGCAAAGGTGCTGCCTTGAAGAAGACAACTGTCACTGAGCTATTTCGCCAACAAGCTGAACTGTTCATCCAGGTCATGGGAGTCCCGACGAAGGTCATTTATTGCAGCAGCGTATAAAACGCTTATATGGTTATACAGTAGTAACCCAGACGAAGGAATCGGCTTGAGGGGAAGACCATCCATTGCAGCCACGAAAATGAGAGTGGACAATTCCATCGGTATATCCCTGCGAAAACTGATCTGCAACCAGCTTCAGGGGTTACTTGAGGTTATCAGGTGGAACTGCAAGAAGGATTGCAGCTGAAGCAGGTGCGCCTGTAAGGATCATGGCCTGGATTGTTCAAGTGTGTGTGGAGAATGCAAACGACTGAGCTGTGCTAACTCATCAAACCCAGATCTTTGAAAATGACATTGGCGAAGACTGGTATTGGGATTGATAGTGCTGTGAAATATTCCTCAACTTATGGCAGTGTTCATGACGAATAATAATAAAAGGCATCAACTATATGTATGAGAAGTCACTTCCCCTAATAATGTTACCATGAACCAGAATGTAAAATGAAACATGATAAGTTATGCCGTCAACTTTGCCTATAATTTAAAGTATTATTTGTTTGATAATTAAATGATATATTAGGATCTGCATAATTATTTCTTCTTTCATCAACAACATTTGTCTTACAAACAATTGTGATGGATCATAAATGTTTGGCAGATTGTCGTTATATATCTGAACTATTGCTAAACGCGACGTTGAATCTAATTTCTCTCTCTCTCCTGATTGGCAAGGCTGCATTTTTTTTCTTAACAAGGTACAAACACTATTGAATGTCGGACCCGACACTTGCTACGTGCTTGTGATAATAGAGTTATATCTTTATAAGTTGATGGAACTATTGTCTGTGATTGTCATAGGTTGAAAGAAAATAGATCACAGCTTGTCAGTTCCCTTTCGGAAATGCTAATGGAAATAATGCCAACTGGCAGGATATTACCATGTATGATTATATACCCTGGTGCTGAACTATCGTTTTGCTATTCGAATGCAAATGTTTCCACCACCATAGAATAATGTATCCTAGAACATCATGTATTGATTGGATTTCTGGATGATAATCTATCTCTATTCAGAGACAAACCAATATTTTCTACCTTCCTATATGAAGCATGATGGTGTATCTTTGTTTTAAAAAAAGTCGTATCCCCACCAAACAGATTTTGATAGACTTTTAGTATGTTATTCTGGGGACCTATTAGAAATGCATACCAGTGAAAAAAAAATTTGTTGCATTTTGTTTTGGGTCCAGCAAAAAAACCCCAGATGGATTGCCTGGACTGTCATGAAAACGGTAAAAAGTTCAGATTTAGAATGACCCCATACATCCGCCATTTTGAATTTCTCCATAAATATTTTCGTGCAAGGGTATTATTTTAGGCTGAGTATAACCTTGATATGATAAAGAATGGAATGGGTGTAAGTAATGACCCATTTCTTTCACGCTTAGTATCAAGTACAAGGTTTTCTTATAGCGCAAGAGACAGGTAAACACTGAAATTTCCCGAAAAATACCTCAAATTTCAACTTGAAATTTAAGATATTTCCCATACATATGGGATTGTAGACTTTTAGTATGTTATTCTGGGGACCTTTCTGAAATGTATAGCAGTGAAATATATTCTGTTGCAATTTGTGGTGGGTTGACCCCCAAAATGCTCTATATTTACTGGACTATTTTTATCTCGCCTCGGGAACACTGGAGAGAAATCAACGAAATATAGCCTATTTTTGGTCATTTCAATAGATTTTCAAGAAAATGTGGAGTACATACCCAGGAAAGAAAATTGATCCAGGGTTAAATTTGTATAACTGGCTTGTATGTTGAATCAATAGTTCATGTGGAGACTATGAAGTATCCACACGGCCCCTAGGACCGGCTTAAGCGGAATTAGATACGCTAGCCAGGGAGCTGTGATGACAGATCAGCTCAAACAACTCATCTGATGTTGTTTAGATGTTAGATGACATCTAATATCAATCTCACGGTTATTTCACTCAGATGGTGACAGCCAGTTTGGATGGTGGAGGAGCCGGATTACCCAGAGAGAACCACCGCCTGTCGGCAAGTAACTGGCAAACTTCCACACATGCACCAGGCCTGAACCCGTGCCAGTTCAGCGGTGTGAGGCTAGCGGTCACCAGTGAAGCGCCTTAGACCATTCGGCCACCGAGGGCCCCACGAATGACAGGGGCTAGAGTAATGCGACTTTGTCGAAAGGATACCTTACAATAAAAGCGTTAATTTTAATATACCAGTAACATCATCATGTTTTTGTCAGTGTGGAATTAGGGTTATTTCTAGGAGATGTCAAATGTCTTATTGACCATAAGCTGTCGATGAATAAGTGATAGACGGCGATTATACTGAGCGAGATAATTTGTTCGTTGGATTGCTACAACAGTGGGTTGATTAGAGGCATAGACCGATTCTTTGATGGAATTAGACTATGCCAAAATCATTCCCTGTACAGGTAGGAGTCTTCGGAACATTTTTCTTGTTATCGGCCTAAAGCCATTCAAGGTATGTTGCTAAAGTAGACTTTGAGGAGAATGTTATCTCTTAAAAGATCGTGATATAGCTCAAATGCGCGAGTCTAAAACTAGACTCATTTTTTGGGGACGTACAACACGGTTAGCTGCGAATTCCCTATGACATATTGGCTAAGAGACATGAAAGACGAGAACAAGAAACAATGTGCATATTGCTTTTTTTATTCATCAACATAGCCATTAACGTACATAGAGCAGTGACAACTGGGCTTTGGAATAACATTTACATTGTAGTTGTAATACGCTATACACGGTGTCGTCGATGACTCATCTGTACAAAGAATGACAATAGTTGCTAATCTGAAATGGTCTTACGAGAATATGAGACGTCCTACCATTGGCATTGTAGTACCGTACTTGTTATATACTAGAACATATATAAGAAGAACATAGTGGATGCGATATTAGACGTATTAGACGTCAAGGAGTTCTTCTTAGACGACGTAATGAATAACGGCTTTTGATATCAAATATAGGTGGTACAGGTATATAAAGGAACTAAAGCATCGTAGGCAGCCGTGTGCAAATGTTATCTGAAGAGATATTAGGATAAAAGCATAACCTGGTTAGTGTTTTACATCCAGACTGTTCGCGTACCAAATAATTGCTTGGTGAGAACTGTTTCCATTTTTCATTGTCACATTGGCTGAGTTATGCGGCAATGAATGAGAGGTAATGCATATCCTAAGAAGAAGCCGATTGGTCGAAAGGCCTGGCCACCATCTTGCATTGATGCGAAAACATTTAGCAATCTTCCCTTCTGAAACCACAGAACCGATCAAGAGCTTGGGAGCTGGGGATCTCGGAGATCTGGGATGGAACATTTGGGAGCTCGTGGATAGGACAGGTGGGAGGTTGGAGCTCGGCGATGGGACAGGTGGGAGCTCGGAGCTCGGGAACAGTAAAATAGGGCATTTGAATCGGACGTTTTGGGGCAGCGATCGTCTAAATAATTGTGACGTGAAGCTCTTATCGGGTAGTCAAACTGGTGGTGATACGCGTATGAGCACTGGGGAATAGTAGGGAAGGACAGTTTTGGCGATCTGGCTACCTGGTAGTGTGTGTGCGTGGGTGTATCATGTCAAACGAGCTTAATTCCTTAAACAAAACAGTGCAAAGATGAAACATCGTACATTAACATGGATGGTACTTATCAAGAAAACAACATAGAATAACAACAACAACAGACAGAACCGATCAAGAGGGTGGGAGCTGGGGATCTCAGAGATCTGGGATGAGACATTTGGGAGCTCGTGGATAGGACAGGTGGGAATTCGGAGCTCGGCGATGGGACAGGTGGGAGCTCGGAAGTAGTAGTATCACCGCAAAACAGGTCCCATTGACCTCTTTGCACTTAAATGACCTCAAAAATTTGCATATTGGAGAAAAAATCTACCTCCCATCTACAGAAGAGTTCCAATCTAGGGGGAGGTAACTCCGGGTCGCTATAGTTCCGGCAAAGAGCCTTTGGGCATGTATTCTTCCGCGGTGATGCGGTCTGGCGGTGATGCGGTCGCGGGGAAAAAGCTTCCGCGGAGAAAAAGTAGTCCCCACACTTCAAATACGCTGCATGGTCCGATTGGGTCGAGTACGGTATCAAAGTGAAGCATTCGTGAAGGCGCATCTACCGGGTTGGGTGTGGGGTTGAAATATCGTCATTCTGCGCATGCGCGGTCGACCAAGGGTATGGAAATAGACGTTTTGGGGTCTAGGGCAGCCACTAATGGTCCGATGGAGTTGAGTGAGGTATCAATATGAAGCATTCGTGAAGGGGCATCTGATGGGCTGGGCGCGGGGTTGAAATATATCATTCTGCGCATGCGCGGTGGACAAAGGGTATGGAAATAGACGTTTTGGGATCTAGGGGAGCCACTATTGGTCCGATTGAGTCGAGTGAGGTATTATTGTGAAACCTATGTGAGGGGGCATCTGATGGACTGGGTGTGGGGTTGAGATATCGGCATTCTGCGCATGCGCGGTGGACAAAGGGTATCGAAATACACGTTTTGAGGTCTAGGTGGGCCACTAATGGTCCGATGGAGTCGTATGAGGTATCCATGTGAAGCCTATGTGGGGGGGGGGCATCTGACTGCACTAGCGGCTCGGGTGTTGTCACCATTCTGTGCATGCGCAGACAGAGAATTGTGGGAAAAGGGTGTGGAAATACACGTTTTGGCATCTAGGGGAGCCCCTAATGCGCCGATGGAGTCGTATGAGGTATCAATGTGAAGCCTAGGTGAGGGGGCACCTAACTGGACTAGTGGCTCGGGTGTTGTCACCATTCTACGCATGCGCAGACAGGGAATTGTGGGAAAAGGGTATGGAAATAGACGTTTAGGGATCGAGGGGAGCCCCTAATGGGCCGATGGAGTCGTATGAGGTATCAATGCGAAGCCTAGGTGAGGGGGCATCCGCCTGGACTAGTGTCTCGGCCGTTGTCAACATTCTGCGCATGCGCAGACAGGGAATTGTGGGAAAAGGATATGGAAATAGACGTTTTGGGGTCTGGGTGGGCCACTAGTGGTCCTATGGAGTCGTATGAGGTATCAATGTGAAGCCTATGTGAGGGGGCATCTGACTGGACTAGTGGCTCGGGCGTTGTCACCATTCTGCGCATGCGCAGACAGGGAATTGTGGGAAAAGGGTATGGAAATAGACGTTTTGGGATCTAGGGTAGCCCCTAGTGGTGCTATGGAGTAGTATGAGGTATCAATGTGAAGCCTATGTGAGGGGCATCCTGCTGGACTAGTGACACGGCCGTTGTCAGCATTCTGCGCATGCGCAGACAGGGAATTGTGGGAAAAGGGCATGGAAATAGACATTTTGCGGTCGAGGTGGGCCCCTAATCGTCCGATGCGGTCGAATGAGGTATCGTTGTAAAGGATACGTGAGGGGGCATCCGTCTGGACTAGTTGACGTCATTCTGCGCATGCGCAGTAGACAAAATGTATGGAAATAGACGTTTTGGGGTCTAGGTGGACCACCAATGGTCCAATGGAGTTGAGTGAGGTATCAATGTAAAGCAGTCATAAGGCAGCATCCGTCTGGACTAGTGTGTCGTCCGTGTTCGACATTCTGCGCATGCGCAGACAGGGAATTGTGGGAAAAGGGTATGGAAATAGACGTTTTGCAGTCGAGATGAGCCCCTAGTGAACCGATGGAATCGTATGAGGTATCGTTGTGAAGCATTCGTGAAGGAGCATCCGCCTGGTCAAGTGTGTCGTTCGTGTTCAACAGTCTGCGCATGCGCAGACAGGGAATTGTGGGAAAAGTGCCTTGGAAGGAACGTTTTGGGGTCTAGGTGGGCCACTAATGGTCTGATTGAGTCGAATGAGGTATCAATGGGATGCACACGTGAGGGCGCATCCACCTGGGTGGCTGGGTGTTAGGAATATCGTCATTCTGCGCATGCGCCGGCAGGCCGTAGTATGGAAACAGACATTTTGAGGCCGATATGGACCACTATGGGTCCAAATGTGTCTAGGGAAGTGTTATTTTGTAGCACTCGGGGTGTAGACCACGACTTGAAGGGATGTCCACGTCATCTGTGACGTCACTGGTGACGTCATCAGTGAGAGTAGTACCGAAAGCGGGAGTTTCGGAGGTGCGATGGAGTGCATTTGGAGTAGATAACGGCCTATTTTTACATCCAACTACCTGGTAGAGTTACCTGTGAGTGTGAGTGTATGCGCGCGTGTGAGTGAGTGAGTGCGTGTGAGTGAGTGAGTGAGTGAGCGAGTGAGTGAGTGAGTGAATGAGGCGTGCACAACGCCCGTGAGGCGTCCCCAACGCCCGTCTTAACGCATGGACGCACTAACGACGGTGAGTGAGTGAGTGAGTGGGATCCGACTGGACTAATGTATCGTCCGTTTTCATCATTTTGCGCTTGCGCAGTCTGGTCGTCTTATAGAAAGCAGGCATTTGGGGGGTTCGTGGAGGTTTGTTGAGTGGTTGACCATCCCGGGTCAAATGGACCGTGTGGGGTATCAGTGTGAAGCTCTCGTAGGAAAAGTGGAAATTGCCTCTCATTTGTGGGGCGCTCACTTCCGGATGCGTGGGGCGCTGCCCTCAGCCAATCAGAAGCGAGTATTTTGACCCAGTGCATTATGGGACATATCCAAGATGGCGGCGTCTGCCTTCTGGTTCAAGATGGCGGCACGTCCGGTGTCGAAAACTGACCATTTTGTCGGAATGTGGTCATCTGGTGTCGAAAACTGGACCTTGTATGGGTCCCGCCTAATTTGGTGTAGAGTCCGAATGCGCCCTGTGGGGTGTCATCTTGTAGTTCTCGGGGTGCAGACCACGATTTGAGGGATGTTCACGTCATCTGTGATGTCATTGGTGAAGTCATCAGTAGGAGTAGTAGCCAAAGTGGGCATTTTGGGGCAGTGAAAGAAGGTATTTGGTGTAGAGATGGACCACCCTTGGTTCGAATGTGTCGTGGGAAGTGTCATCTTGCAGTTCTCGGGGTGTAGACTCCGTATGAGGGATGTCCACAGCATCTGTGACGTCATCAGTACGAGTAGTAGCGAAAGAACATGCTTTATAATTGGCTCAGTGCCAATTTTTTCCCACGATTTGGACTGATGAGGGACACATGTTCATTCCTATATTTACAGACACTACCACCACCACCACACACCACCACCAACACCACCAACACCACCACCACACACCACCAACACCACCACCACCACCACACACCACCACACACCACCAACACCACCACCAACGCCACCACCGGGCGTTGACGGGCGTCAACGCCCGGTGGTGGTGGTAGCCCCCGTGTGGCAGAGCTCTTGGATCGGAGCTCTCGACGCTCAAAGCTTGTGGAGCTCAGAGCTCAGAAATGACGTCATCGCAGGCATGCGCGTGTACCTGTGCTGCACCCGCACCCTGGTGTACCCTATTCCCTACGGACTATAGGGTACAGGGTGCAGCACAGGTACACGCGCATGCCTGCGATGACGTCATTTCTGAGCTCTGAGCTCCACAAGCTTTGAGCGTCGAAAGCCCCGATCCAAGAGCTCTGCCACACGGGGGCTACCACCACCACCGGGCGTTGACGCCCGTCAACGCCCGGTGGTGGCGTTGGTGGTGGTGTTGGTGGTGTGTGGTGTGTAGTTGTGTGTGGTGGTGGTGTCGGTGGTGTTGTTGGTGGTGTGTGGTGGTGGTGGTAGTGTCTAAATATAGGAATGAACATGTGTCCCTCATCAGTCCAAATCGTGGGAAAAAATTGGCACTGAGCCAATTATAAAGCATGTTCTTTCGCTACTACTCGTACTGATGACGTGACAGATGCTGTGGGCATCTCTCAAACCGTGGTCTGCACCCCGAGAACTACAAGATGACACCCAACAGGGCGCATTCGGACCAATAGTGGTCCATCTCTACACCAAATTAGGCGGGACCCATACAAGGTCCAGTTTTCGAACCAGATGACCACATTCCGACAAAATGGTCAGTTTTCGACACCGGACGTGCCGCCATCTTGAACCAGAAGGAAGACGCCGCCATCTTGGATATGTCCCATAATGCACTGGGTCAAAATACTCGCTTCTGATTGGCTGAGGGCAGCGCCCCACGCATCCGAAAGTGAGCGCCCCACAAATGAGAGGCAATTTCCACTTTTCCTACGAGAGCTTCACACTGATACCCCACACGGTCCATTTGACCCGGGATGGTCAACCACTCAACAAACCTCCACGAATCCCCCAAATGCCTGCTTTCTATAAGACGACCAGACTGCGCAAGCGCAAAATGATGAAAACGGACGATACATTAGTCCAGTCGGATCCCACTCACTCACTCACTCACTCACTCACCGTCGTTAGTGCGTCCATGCGTTAAGACGGGCGTTGGGGACGCCTCACGGGCGTTGTGCACGCCTCACTCACTCACTCACTCACTCACTCACTCACTCACATTCACTCACTCACTCACTCACACGCGCGCATACACTCACACTCACAGGTAACTCTACCAGGTAGTTGGATGTAAAAATAGGCCGTTATCTACTCCAAATGCACTCCATCGCACCTCCGAAACTTCCGCTTTCGGTACTACTCTCACTGATGACGTCACCAGTGACGTCACAGGTGACGGGGACATCCCTTCAAGTCGTGGTCTACACCCCGAGTGCTACAAAATAACACTTCCCTAGACACATTCGGACCCATAGTGGTCCATATCGGCCTCAAAATGTCTGTTTCCATACTACGGCCTGCCGGCGCATGCGCAGAATGACGATATTCCTAACACCCAGCCACCCAGGTGGATGCGCCCTCACGTATGCATCCCATTGATACCTCATTCGACTCAATCAGACCATTAGTGGCCCACCTAGACCCCAAAACGTTCCTTCCAAGGCACTTTTCCCACAATTCCCTGTCTGCGCATGTGCAGACTGTTGAACACGAACGACACACTTGACCAGGCGGATGCTCCTTCACGAATGCTTCACAACGATACCTCATACGACTCCATCGGTTCACTAGGGGCTCACCTCGACTCCAAAACGTCTATTTCCATACCCTTTTCCCACAAATCCCTGTCTGCGCATGCGCAGAATGTCGAACACGGACGACACACTAGTCCAGGCGGATGCTGCCTTATGACTGCTTTACATTGATACCTCACTCAACTCCATTGGACCATTGGTGGTCCACCTAGACCCCAAAACGTCTATTTCCATACATTTTGTCTACTGCGCATGCGCAGAATGGCGTCAACTAGTCCAGACGGATGCCCCCTCACGTATCCTTTACAACGATACCTCACTCGACCGCATCGGACGATTAGGGGCCCACCTCGACCGCAAAATGTCTATTTCCATGCCCTTTTCCCACAATTCCCTGTCTGCGCATGCGCAGAATGCTGACAACCGTCGAGTCACTAGTCCAGGAGGATGCCCCTCACATAGGCTTCACATTGATACCTCATACTACTCCATAGCACCACTAGGGGCTCCCCTAGATCCCAAAACGTCTATTTCCATACCCTTTTCCCACAATTCCCTGTCTGCGCATGCGCAGAATGGTGACAACGCCCGAGCCACTAGACCAGTCAGATGCCCCCTCGCATAGGCTTCACATTGATACCTCATACGACTCCATAGGACCACTAGTGGCCCACCCAGACCCCAAAACGTCTATTTCCATATCCTTTTCCCACAATTCCCTGTCTGCGCATGCGCAGAATGTTGACAACGGCCGAGACACTAGTCCAGGCGGATGCCCCCTCACCTAGGCTTCGCATTGATACCTCATACGACTCCATCGGCCCATTAGGGGCTCCCCTCGATCCCAAAACGTCTATTTCCATACCCTTTTCCCACAATTCCCTGTCTGCGCATGTGTAGAATGGTGATAACACCCGAGCCACTAGTCCAGTTAGATGCTCCCTCACCTAGGCTTCACATTGATACCTGATACGACTCCATCGGCCCATTAGGGGCTCCCCTAGATGCCAAAACGTGTATTTCCATACCCTTTTGCCACAATTTCCTGTCTGCGCATGCGCAGAATGGTGACAACACCCGAGCCGCTAGTGCAGTCAGATGCCTCCTCACATAGGCTTCACATGGATACCTCATACGACCATTAGTGGTCCACGTAGACCTCAAAACGTGTATTTCGATGCCCTTTGTCCACCGCGCATGCGCAGAATACCGATATCTCAACCTCACACCCAGCCCATCAGATGCCCCTTCACGAATGCTTCATATTGATACCTCACTCAACTCCATCGGACCATTATTGGCTGCCCTAGACCCCAAAACGTCTATTTCCATACCCTTGGTCGACCGCGCATGCGCAGAATGACGATATTTCAACCCCACACCCAACCCGGTAGATGCGCCTTCACGAATGCTTCACTTTGATACCGTACTCGACCCAATCGGACCATGCAGCGTATTTGAAGTGTGGGGACTACTTTTTCTCCGCGGAAGCTTTTTCCCGCGACCGCATCACCGCCAGACCGCATCGCCGCGGAAGAATACATGCCCAAAGGCCCTTTGCCGGAACTATAGCGACCCGGAGTTACCTCTCCCTAGATTGGAACTCTTCTGTGTGGGAGGTAGATTTTTTCTCCAATATGCAAATTTTTGAGGTCATTTAAGTGCAAAGAGGTCAATGGGACCTGTTTTGCGGTGATACTACTACTCTCGGAGCTCGGGAAAAGTAAAACGTAGCATAAACGGAAGTTTCGGCGATCTTGCTACCTGGTAGTGTGTGTGCGTGCGTGTGTGTGTCATGTCAAATGAGCTTAATTCGTTGAACAACACGGTGCAAAGATGAAGCATCGAACATTAACATCATGAAATAATGTTTGGATGGTACTTATCGAGGAAACAACCTATAATAACAACAACAACAACAGCAGACCGATCCCGATCCGATCAAGAGGCTGGGAGCTCGGGATCTGGGATGGGATATTTGGGAGCTCGTGGATAGGACAGGTGGGAGGTCGGAGCTGGCGATGGGACAGGTGGGAGCTCGGAGCTTGGAAACAGTGAAACAGGGCATTTGAATGGACGTTCCGGGGCGATCGCCTATATAAATTTGACGTGGGTGATATCTTATTGAAGCTCTTATCGGGTACCGGTAGTCAAACTGGTGGTGATACGCGTATGAGCACTGTGGAATAGTAGAGAAAGGTCAGTTTCTCCGATCTGGCTACCTGGTAGTGTGTGTGCGTGCATGCGTGCGTGTAACCTGATACCGAGGGCACACTGCCAAACGAGGACGTGCTCGGTTGACTTTTCATCGAAAATCGACTGATCGGGGACAGTTAAATATCTCATTTTTTTCATGATTGAACGCCCACCCCATCTGAAAACTACGCGATCGGAGTGCGTCTAGAGCTGTGTTTACTGACAAGCCACCCGACACACAAACCATTTGCCGAGGTCGTCGTATATGCTCAAAAATAGGCGACATATTTTGGTGTGCATGTATCGGGTGTAGAATTGTGTGAAGTTGTGTGTGTAAAATAAGTTTTTTTTTTATGAATTGAGTGACCATCGGGAGTTGTCTGTTCTTGTTGGAGACTTATCTTTGCGGACCAGAGTAGAATATAACCAGCAAATTGGAGCGTTTTCTGGGGCAGATAATTCCTGGTTATCTCCCCTGATTCGCACATTTCTGCCCCTCAAAGCGCCCCAATTTGCTGTTTTACTACTTATCAAATTGACGTCACTGTGACGTGACATCCGGTCACGTGACATCCGGGTCACAGGTCACATCCGGGAAAACAGTTCAAGGTCACTTCCGGTCACGTGACGATCCAGCAAGAGTTATCTGCCCCTACAGAAGACCCCGGTGACTTCCAATGTTAATCTCCCGCATTTGCGTACACTTCGCCATCCATAAGATGGCTTGCGAATCGTGTCTCCATTATCGCGGAGCGATATCCGGTATTCTACCGGATTCTGTTCGGCCTTCATCCGGCGGAGAACAGACTGGAGAAATATGATAAATTTCGGGTTTTCATACCACTTCTGAAACAGATATTGGCTGGGCTTACAAAATATATAGGTATGAATAACTTTCGTATCATACAAGAGGTGTGGTAGATCTGTAATTTTGAACAAGTAGGACATCACATGATTCGAAAATGGCGAGTTACGTTGGGGTTACGTCGGTAGACTTTTGCTGATTGGCTGACAAAGTTACGTGGTATTGATTTCTGGAAATTCCCTCTTCCAGTTGCCGAAAGTAGGCTGTAAATGGATACACACGACCCCAGGGTCAGTCTTACCGCGTATGGATGGCCGAGATGCTATCGTCAGCTATATGCCCAGCATAAATGGCAAGTGGGTAGCTAAGATTCATAGCGTCTCCCTTCCCTCACCGCTATGCCGACGACAAATACATTTCCATGGTGGTAACTCGAACATCTCCATGGCGCAGTTATTATTACCTTTGCGCCCTATTGGACCTTCATTAACTTGAGAAAATGGGCCGCCATGAATAAAAATATCATATTCGATGTTGTGATCATCATTCCCTGTATACATGGGGTCTGTTTTGACGGAAATGCCCCCCTTCTTGACCCTCGATTTCAGGTGATTTTGAGGCTCCATAGGGATAATTTTAACCTCTGTAATTAATATATGACCGACGAAGGGCCATTTAGTCTGCCATTTCTGTATTTTTATTCATGGCGGCCCATTTTCTCAAGTTAATGAAGGTCCAATAGGGCGCAAAGGTAATAATAAGTGCGCCATGAAGATGTTCGAATTACCACCATGGAAATGTATTTGTCGTCGGCATAGCGGTGAGGGAAGGGAGACGCTATGAATCTTAGCTAGCAAGTGGGCAACAATCAGTTTCTCCACATAGCCATACAGCGAGAGAAGAGATATCCCCCTGGTCCTAAGCTGAAGTCGAACCCGTAAGCGAACACGTTATCCACTGCACCACGAGTCAGCCCATACTAGGCAAGTTTGAAAATACCCTAATATACCTACCAGAAGGCAGATCTATATACGGCTATGGTGTAGACCCAGTCCAGCGCAGTGGACTATGTTTAAGCTAATGGAAAACCCACTCATGAACATTTGCGATATGGTGTGTGGCCCTTTGTTGTCTTCATCTCGAGCTGTATGTCGGGGACCAAATATTTGGTATAGTATTTTAGGGCATTGTATGATAGGAGTTGTCTCCCCTGCACCGGTGCTAGATCTCGGTGTTGCTCTATGCACATGTTTCTCCCGTGCCCCAGTGAAATTGTTATTTTTGTTCTGAGGACACATTTTCATGAGATGAGATGTTTATTCATGTAATCAGATGATATGCCCATGTGCTAGTAATTTTCCTTTGTAATCTAATATATGTGTGATCCGATATAGGCAAATCAAGTCGGAACTATATTTTGTAATCCGACCTATATGCATAGGTGATTAGGCGGGGATATGAGCGCGCAAGAGAAAATCAAGGTTCACTGTGTTTAGGAAGCTTGTGGTACACGGTTTCACCGTTTGAGCTTGTTAGTTCGTGTTTGGACCATTTTGTGATGTTTTGGTCTTTTACTGATTTGAGTCAGTTTGTGACGAATTAGCGGTGAGCTCGTTAAGGTATGTAGAATGCTGATTTTCTTCATAATTCATGTATTTGTACCTGTAAGCTGACGAAATCTGAACTTCGTGTGACCTCTATTCTATAGTTTCCCGCCAAATGCATCCATGGTCTACATTCAGTACATCCGGTCTAGAATTAGCTCACGTGGCGCACATAAGTTGTGAACTGATCATGCTATTAATTTCAGTAATTGAATAAGTGATTAATAATACTGAATATGAATATTATTATGCTGATCTTCGATTTAATCGATTATTTCCTATGAGCTATTTGTAATTGTGCACATAAGTAAATGTCACACATTTTATTATTCACACATATCGGTTGCTTGATCAAATACATTACATCAAATTATGTTATTTGATTGTTGTAAATTCCTATGAAACTAAGCGCGGAGATCGAATTATTGTTACGCGTTATATTTCTAAGTCACATGGGTTAGTTCCCCTTTGTTTATTCCCAGCTCTGATGTCGCAGAGTGTGGATGTGCCTTCAACCTTGGCACATGTTTGGTAGGACCCAAGCTTCCATGTATAGCAGTGTTGGTACTCAGGTATGCTTCAGTGATTTAGAACCATCATTAAGTCTGGTGCTATCAATCCGATTTAGTTTCTTATTCGTCATTGTTTACAATTACATAAATCATGGTAATTATTATTATCTAATAATTATTGATTGCCTCATCCCAATTAAAGGGTATACCAAGAGTCTAATCTGAACTACATTTCTTTTCATTGATTACGGTATTGCCTATTAAGTAATGAATTAATTAACTGATTATTGATTCCTGAATTGTTTATTGTTTGATGTACAATAACATCATACATGTAACTCACATACACATGTAACTGCGGATATTTGCCAATCCATTGTATTATTGTCCATTTCAGGGTTTTCTTTCCATTGTCCTTTGATTATCTGGTTTTCATCAGTCCTCCTAAAAGACTGTATTGTCGTTGGACAACATCAGATGTTACATTTCGACGCTTGTATTCTGTCATCACATTCCATCCTGAATAAACTGTGATTGATATATTTCCTGATTGGTGGACTTCATCGTCCTTTCATTGGTGACGTGACCCTACGACAAATTGGTGTGCAGAAGTGGGATAACAAATATCGGGAGCAAGAAGCAAGTCCAAGACAGTCCAGGTGAAAACATTGGGCCTGACTGTCGTGTGGAGAACTTTAAAATTTTGTGTATTAAAGGAACCGTGGACTAGTTCCAGACACGAAGGAAACCCTGGAGTGCTTCGAGCGTGAAAAACCAGAACAGTATTTTGTAAATCTTCGAGGGTTTGTAGTATTGTTCTGTTGGTTTGCTATAACTGTGAATTTTGTCTGCATTTCACAGGTTTGATATGTGTATACATGTACTGAGATGTGTATACATGTATGATTTCGCTGATTTTTTCCTGTGAATTTCATCTGCATTTCACAGGTTTGATATGTGTATACATGCACTGAGATGTGTATACATGTATGATTTTGCTGATCTTTTCTGTGAATTTCGTCTGCATTTCACAGATTGGATTTGTGTATGCATGTACTGAGTTCTGTATACATGTATGATTTTACTGAACCCTTTGATCTATTTCCATGAGATAATGAGATTTATTGATTGACTGTTTATTTAGATCTTATAATTGACACATCAAATTCGTCAACCGTTTCACGATTCAACCACACATCACCCGTGCATGTGAACTGTTATATGATAGTGGTCATTGATTGTATTGCTGCATGCTTAACCCCTTGTAGATATGGCTACAGCAGCAGAGATTGCACAGGCAATTACTGCCTCTAATGATGCTTTAGGTCGCACATTATCGACTACATTTCGCCACCTGAAGATTCAGCCCTCTCCCGCAGTCAAACTTAGTAAATTCTATGGTCATCCTCGCAAACCAGGTGATTTGACCCTTAAAGAGTGGTTAGAAGAAGTTGACATCTATTCTAGGCAACTAGGTCTAACTGGTGATGATAAAGCCACTGTTATCACAGACCACTTAGCTGGTCCTGCTAGGGAAGAAATTTTATGCTGTACACAAGCTGTGCGACAAAATTTTGCACAGGTTACTGATGTATTAAGGAAACGTTTCGGTCCACCAGAAAGTGTACAATCACTTAACAGTTCTTTTCATACACGAATACAGTTAGAGGATGAAAGTTTGGCTGATTACAGCCGAGCTTTAATGCGGTTGTACTCTAGAATTGAGAATGCCGCTAAAGATGCGGAAGAGAAGGCAGCATTGTATAGACTAAGGGAAAATGCACTCGAGGAACAGTTTGTGCGTGGTGCACGAGATGGGGCTACACGGAGAGAACTCCGTCGCATTGAAATGGCCTCTAGTGATAAAACCTTCTCAGATATGCGTGATGAAGCATTGTCTTTCTTTAGAGAAAGTGAAAATCGTAGTAGATTTAAGGGTAGGGCAAGGGCTATCACTGTAGAGTACTCGGATGAGGAAGAACCTGAGAATGAATGGGGTATCAAAGTAGACAGTGTTGAGAATACTACTAGTAAGAGAGGAGAATATTCTTTGAGTAGTAGCAGTAAAGGAGATTATGTTTCGAGACACCCCATAGTCCAAAGCAAAGTCAGCTTCAAGAAGGGTTGAAACAACTACAGCAACAAGTGTCTGACCATCAGTCACAAACCAATAGTCAGATACAAAATTTACTACAAATTGTAACCAGTACTAGAGGTAAACAGGGCAATGGGAGGGGTATACATTTCTTTCACCCTCATCAAGTCAGGGTAGTGAGATAATCTGTTTCTACTGTAAAAATAAGGGGCACATCCGAGCCAAATGTCCTAAATTGTTGCGCAAGGACCAATCAAAACAGGGTGAAAATGACTTCAAACATCCAGATAATTCTAGGGGAAACACAGATCGTTTAAACGTGACTTCTGTTGATGTTATCCCAGGTGGTGAACACCTAGATGTTCAGATGTCCTCTGTGGCTGAGGCTGAAAGAGATAATTTCCTAGATAAGTTAGTGTCGAGCAGTCCTACGGCTGAAATAGAGATAGCTGGTGTAAAGGTAGGCTGTGTTCTGGATACAGGGGCGGAGACATCCCTGATTCCTTCTTCATGGTACCACAATCACTTAAAAGGCGTGGTTGGTGGTCTAGATAAGGTTGCTGATTATGTGCGTATACTTGGTGCAAATGACTTGGAAGTTCCTGTTGAAGGGGTTCTTCAGGTGAGCATCACTGTCTTTGGTCAGATGTATTCTGATGCAGGGTTTTTGATACGCAATGATTCAACCTTTTGTGATGCCTCTACAGGTGAGGGTGATAGGAGGAAACGATTTCCTGTTATTTTAGGATGCAACATCCTAAAGCTGCTTATGGAACAGTCTGCAGAGCCGAGAGGACCAAACAAGGATGATTGGTCCATGGCATTTAAGTGTTTGAAGTTAGCTAGGGAAAATCCTCCGGATAGTGCTGTCAGTCAGAGTTCAGGTGAAATACACAATCAAGGTGTATACATAGGTCGTCACTCGGTAGTGATTGGGGCAAGTGAGGTCAAACCCATTAGTTGCTCACTTGGTTCTGTGGAGCAATTAAGAGGTAAGTCTGTATCCTTGGAGGGTAGCAAGTTTTCGGCGTATGGACTGAAGAGCCATCGGCGATTGGGTCCAGGTGATAACAAGGATACCTCCCGTTGTGTTGTGTACGATGGGTATCAGGTGGTGGATGGTCATCATTGTGAAGTTCTCATTGGAAATTTGAGTAGAGAACCTGTTGAGATTCCGCCTTTTACCAAGGTCGCTGAAGTAGTTGAAGGCAACGTTGCACCTCGAGTTGTAGTGACACCTGATACCTCGGCTCTTGAAGTGTTCATTAGTGACATGTTTGTGGAGAGTGGTCAGTCAGTTGGTTCTCTCGAGCCTAAGGATGACCGGAAGTGGAGCCTCTCGGAGACGGTGAGCAGGAGCAGTTCCTATTCCCGGATGGCTCGTCGTATTTGTTGCCTCCTGGAGTAACCATGGCAAGGTTACCTCCAGATGATGCAGTATTGGCCGCGAGAATGGTCCAACGTCAGGATGCAGCCTTCTCGAAGGGTCCTGGTGATCTCGGATCATGTGGTTTGATCCCCCATAAGATCAATCTTGTTGACGACCAGCCTATTAGTCTGCCATTCCGAAGAATATCACCAAATGTGATGGAAGAGGTTAGGAAGGAATTACAGCGACTCTTGGACACTGGGATTATTCAGAGGTCATCCAGCCCCTATGCCAGCAGCATCGTACTCGTTCGGAAACGTGATGGGTCTCTCCGTATATGCTTAGACTATCGACGTCTAAATGCTAAGACCATTCGAGATGCATTCCCACTGCCTCGTATCGAGGAAACGCTAGAGGCTTTGACGGGATCTACTGTGTTTTCTTCTCTGGACCTAATGCATGGTTACTTCCAAGTGCTCATGGACCCTGCATCTGTACCCAAGACTGCTTTCCGTGTTCCATGGGGCTTGTTCGAATTTGTCAGGATGCCACAGGGTCTAACTAACAGCCCTAGCACGTTTCCGAGAATTATGGAACACATTTTCGGTGACATGAACCTGCGTGAGATTATCCTCTACCTGGATGACATTCTGGTGTTTGCCTCCTCCTTTCCTGAACATTTGGATAGGTTGGAGAAGGTGTTGAAAAGGCTGATCAAGCATGGTTTAAAGCTGAATGGATGGAAATGCAAGTTGTTTCAGGCAATTCTGCTGTATTTGGGACATGTCATCAGTGCTGCAGGAATTTCTGTGGATCCAGGGAAAGTGGAGCGCATCCAGAATTGGCCTACCCCAAAGAATGGGAGTGAGTTGCGATCCTTTCTAGGGCTCGCTTCATATTACAGAAGGTTTGTCCCTGGCTTTTCTAGCATTGTGGCTCCTCTCCACAAGCTAGTTGCTGAGCATAGTACACCTGCAAAAGCAGGGAAACGTCCCTCCAGTGTTTGGGAATGGTCCGAGGAAGCAGAGCAGGCTATGGTCACCTTAAAGCACAAGCTGACCACAGCACCAGTCTTGGCTTACCCAAGTTTCGACCATGGATTCGTGCTGGAAGTAGATGCTTCGTTTCGGGGATTAGGTGCCTGTCTCAGCCAGTATGATGACAGTGGGAATCTACACCCTATAGCTTATGCTAGTAGAGGGTTACGGGGTGCGGAAGCCAATGGATCAACATACTCGAGTTTCAAAGTGGAGCTGTTGGCCCTAAAATGGGCTGTGACGGATAAATTTAGGGAGTATTTGATGGGGTCCCATTGTATTGTCTACACGGATCACAACCCGCTAGCACATTTGGGGACAGCCAAATTAGGAGCATGTGAGCAGCGTTGGGTAGCCCAACTAGCCCCATTCAGTTTAGAGATTAGGTATCGTACTGGCCGCTCCAACAAGTGTGCCGATGCCTTGAGCAGATATCCGATGAGCATGGACAGTGCTGACGTTAAAGCCACCGTCCAGAGCATAGTAGAGACCGTGTGTGTCCCTAGTGACGGCAGAGAGCTGATGCCTCAGGAAGAGATGGTAACCGATGGTGACGTTCTGACCGAAACCCTGCCTGCAGTTCTTCCGTCGTATACGCATGAGGAGCTTGCTAAGTTACAACAGGAGGATGATTTGCTGAAACTGGTGTGGGAACTGTGGCTTATTGGTTGGCAGCCAGGTCAAGAAGAACCTTACTCTGATGTTCCAGGACTTCGTGGGTGGACCAAGGAATGGTCAAGACTGATCATGCTCCCTGGGGTGCTGTACAGGGAGGTGGAAGATGATGTTCATGGCAAGATCAAGCAACTATTGGTGCCAGAGAAGTTACAGTTATTGATGATCCAGAAGTTACACGATGAGTGGGGACACCAGGGACGTGAAAGGACTATCTCTTTGCTGAAAGCTCGCTGTTTTTGGCCCGGTATGTCTACTCAAGTCAAGAGATACATTAAGCAGTGTTTTCATTGCACGGTGTCCAAGGCTCCGTCGCCTAAGGTGAGACCACCTTTACGCCATTTGCTAGCCTTTCGTCCACTTGAACTCGTTGCGATGGACTTTCTCAAGGTGGACCGTGGGAAAGGTAGGTTTGAAGACGTTCTTGTAATTACTGATGCATTTTCGAAATTTGCGCAGGCGGTGCCCTGTAGAAATCAAACTGCAGTGGTTGTGGCTGCCATGCTGAGAGACAACTGGTTTGTTCGATATGGAATCCCGCAACAATTACATTCGGACCAGGGCCAAAATTTCGAGGGCGATATTGTTGCTGAACTGTGCAAACTATACGGTGTCCGGAAATCGCACACGACCGCTTACCATCCACAAGGCAACGGCCAAACCGAGAGATTCAACAAGACATTGTGCGGCTTGATAGAATCTCTTGACGAAAAGGATCGCAGATCGTGGCCAGAAATGCTGCCTCATCTTGTGTATATCTGTAACTCAACCCCTCATCGAGTCACGGGTGTGTCGCCATTTGCTCTAATGTTTGGCAGAGAACCCCTGATTCCGGTTGATCAGTTGCTAAGTAGGTCTCAAGGAAGTTGGGGCACGGACTTCATTAGTTCTCAGGCTGATTTCATTCAGCGTGCGTGGGCCGCAGCCAAGACAGGAATTATCTCTTCAGGTGCTCGAGACAAAAGGCGCCATGATAAAGAGAGCGAAGGAAGATTCTCTGAACATTGGTGATCGGGTCTTGTTGCAAAAGTGTGGGTTCAAGGGTAGGCATAAGCTACAGAATCATTTTCATCAGGATTCATTTGTGGTGATCAAGTTTAATGTGGAACGGGATCTTTATCTTGTCAGACCCTCCTCGGGAGGAGAATCTAAGTGGGTTAATCGCAGGAAGCTCGTTAGGGATCCGCGAAGTGATGTAGTTGCTCCTATTGACATGGAGTGGCTTCCAGTAGAGGAGTCCTCTGATGAAGAGTCTGAAATTTCTGACGATGATTTCTCTTTGCATTTGCTTTATGAACGTGATGATTGTGAGGACCGTGCGGATCAACCCTTGCTCCACGTAGGTCATCGCGAGCAAATCTAGGTGTTCACCCCAACCCCTACAAGTTACCCAAGTCTACATTAACCTGATTTGATTATGGTAGGATTTAAGGCAAATAACCTCAAGTTTACTATATTGGCTTGATTATTTAAAGCCACCGAGGTCGGCTGGCTTAAAAGCAGGGAAATATGTCGGGGACCAAATATTTGGTATAGTATTTTAGGGCATTGTATGATAGGAGTTGTCTCCCATGCACCGGTGCTAGATCTCGGTGTTGCTCTATGCACATGTTTCTCCCGTGCCCCAGTGAAATTGTTATTTTTGTTCTGAGGACACATTTTCATGAGCTGAGATGTTTATTCATGTAATCAGATGATATGCCTATGTGCTAGTAATTTTCCTTTGTAATCTAATATATGTGTGATCCGATATAGACAAATTAAGTCGGAACTATATTTTGTAATCCGACCTATATGCATAGGTGATTAGGCGGGGATATGAGCGCGCAAGAGAAAATCAAGGTTCACTGTGTTTAGGAAGCTTGTGGTACACGGTTTCACCGTTTGAGCTTGTTAGTTCGTGTTTGGACCATTTTGTGATGTTTTGGTCTTTTACTGATTTGAGTCAGTTTGTGACGAATTAGCGGTGAGCTCGTTAAGGTATGTAGAAATCTGAACTTCGTGTGACCTCTATTCTATAGTTTCCCGCCAAATGCATCCATGGTCTACATTCAGTACATCAGGTCTAGAATTAGCTCACGTGGCGCACATAAGTTGTGAACTGATCATGCTATTAATTTCAGTAATTGAATAAGTGATTAATAATACTGAATATGAATATTATTATGCTGATCTTCGATTTAATCGATTATTTCCTATGAGCTATTTGTAATTGTGCACATAAGTAAATGTCACACATTTTATTATTCACACATATCGGTTGCTTGATCAAATACATTACATCAAATTATGTTATTTGATTGTTGTAAATTCCTATGAAACTAAGCGCGGAGATCGAATTATTGTTACGCGTTATATTTCTAAGTCACATGGGTTAGTTCCCCTTTGTTTATTCCCAGCTCTGATGTCGCAGAGTGTGGATGTGCCTTCAACCTTGGCACATGTTTGGTAGGACCCAAGCTTCCATGTATAGCAGTGTTGGTACTCAGGTATGCTTCAGTGATTTAGAACCATCATTAAGTCTGGTGCTATCAATCCGATTTAGCTTCTTATTCGT
This sequence comes from Hanleya hanleyi, assembly GCA_036873755.1. Taxonomy (NCBI): domain Eukaryota; kingdom Metazoa; phylum Mollusca; class Polyplacophora; order Lepidopleurida; family Hanleyidae; genus Hanleya; species Hanleya hanleyi. Next base: position 9,705 of record JAVTVY010017832.1, on the reverse strand, counting down.
CATTGTTTACAATTACATAAATCATGGTAATTATTATTATCTAATAATTATTGATTGCCTCATCCCAATTAAAGGGTATACCAAGAGTCTAATCTGAACTACATTTCTTTTCATTGATTACGGTATTGCCTATTAAGTAATGAATTAATTAACTGATTATTGATTCCTGAATTGTTTATTGTTTGATGTACAATAACATCATACATGTAACTCACATACACATGTAACTGCGGATATTTGCCAATCCATTGTATTATTGTCCATTTCAGGGTTTTCTTTCCATTGTCCTTTGATTATCTGGTTTTCATCAGTCCTCCTAAAAGACTGTATTGTCGTTGGACAACATCAGATGTTACATTTCGACGCTTGTATTCTGTCATCACATTCCATCCTGAATAAACTGTGATTGATATATTTCCTGATTGGTGGACTTCATCGTCCTTTCATTGGTGACGTGACCCTACGACAAATTGGTGTGCAGAAGTGGGATAACAAATATCGGGAGCAAGAAGCAAGTCCAAGACAGTCCAGGTGAAAACATTGGGCCTGACTGTCGTGTGGAGAACTTTAAAATTTTGTGTATTAAAGGAACCGTGGACTAGTTCCAGACACGAAGGAAACCCTGGAGTGCTTCGAGCGTGAAAAACCAGAACAGTATTTTGTAAATCTTCGAGGGTTTGTAGTATTGTTCTGTTGGTTTGCTATAACTGTGAATTTTGTCTGCATTTCACAGGTTTGATATGTGTATACATGTACTGAGATGTGTATACATGTATGATTTCGCTGATTTTTTTCTGTGAATTTCATCTGCATTTCACAGGTTTGATATGTGTATACATGTACTGAGATGTGTATACATGTATGATTTTGCTGATCTTTTCTGTGAATTTCGTCTGCATTTCACAGATTGGATTTGTGTATGCATGTACTGAGTTCTGTATACATGTATGATTTTACTGAACCCTTTGATCTATTTCCATGAGATAATGAGATTTATTGATTGACTGTTTATTTAGATCTTATCATTGACACATCAAATTCGTCAACCGTTTCACGATTCAACCACACATCACCCGTGCATGTGAACTGTTATATGATAGTGGTCATTGATTGTATTGCTGCATGCTTAACCCCTTGTAGATATGGCTACAGCAGCAGAGATTGCACAGGCAATTACTGCCTCTAATGATGCTTTAGGTCGCACATTATCGACTACATTTCGCCACCTGAAGATTCAGCCCTCTCCCGCAGTCAAACTTAGTAAATTCTATGGTCATCCTCGCAAACCAGGTGATTTGACCCTTAAAGAGTGGTTAGAAGAAGTTGACATCTATTCTAGGCAACTAGGTCTAACTGGTGATGATAAAGCCACTGTTATCACAGACCACTTAGCTGGTCCTGCTAGGGAAGAAATTTTATGCTGTACACAAGCTGTGCGACAAAATTTTGCACAGGTTACTGATGTATTAAGGAAACGTTTCGGTCCACCAGAAAGTGTACAATCACTTAACAGTTCTTTTCATACACGAATACAGTTAGAGGATGAAAGTTTGGCTGATTACAGCCGAGCTTTAATGCGGTTGTACTCTAGAATTGAGAATGCCGCTAAAGATGCGGAAGAGAAGGCAGCATTGTATAGACTAAGGGAAAATGCACTCGAGGAACAGTTTGTGCGTGGTGCACGAGATGGGGCTACACGGAGAGAACTCCGTCGCATTGAAATGGCCTCTAGTGATAAAACCTTCTCAGATATGCGTGATGAAGCATTGTCTTTCTTTAGAGAAAGTGAAAATCGTAGTAGATTTAAGGGTAGGGCAAGGGCTATCACTGTAGAGTACTCGGATGAGGAAGAACCTGAGAATGAATGGGGTATCAAAGTAGACAGTGTTGAGAATACTACTAGTAAGAGAGGAGAATATTCTTTGAGTAGTAGCAGTAAAGGAGATTATGTTTCGAGACACCCCATAGTCCAAAGCAAAGTCAGCTTCAAGAAGGGTTGAAACAACTACAGCAACAAGTGTCTGACCATCAGTCACAAACCAATAGTCAGATACAAAATTTACTACAAATTGTAACCAGTACTAGAGGTAAACAGGGCAATGGGAGGGGTATACATTTCTTTCACCCTCATCAAGTCAGGGTAGTGAGATAATCTGTTTCTACTGTAAAAATAAGGGGCACATCCGAGCCAAATGTCCTAAATTGTTGCGCAAGGACCAATCAAAACAGGGTGAAAATGACTTCAAACATCCAGATAATTCTAGGGGAAACACAGATCGTTTAAACGTGACTTCTGTTGATGTTATCCCAGGTGGTGAACACCTAGATGTTCAGATGTCCTCTGTGGCTGAGGCTGAAAGAGATAATTTCCTAGATAAGTTAGTGTCGAGCAGTCCTACGGCTGAAATAGAGATAGCTGGTGTAAAGGTAGGCTGTGTTCTGGATACAGGGGCGGAGACATCCCTGATTCCTTCTTCATGGTACCACAATCACTTAAAAGGCGTGGTTGGTGGTCTAGATAAGGTTGCTGATTATGTGCGTATACTTGGTGCAAATGACTTGGAAGTTCCTGTTGAAGGGGTTCTTCAGGTGAGCATCACTGTCTTTGGTCAGATGTATTCTGATGCAGGGTTTTTGATACGCAATGATTCAACCTTTTGTGATGCCTCTACAGGTGAGGGTGATAGGAGGAAACGATTTCCTGTTATTTTAGGATGCAACATCCTAAAGCTGCTTATGGAACAGTCTGCAGAGCCGAGAGGACCAAACAAGGATGATTGGTCCATGGCATTTAAGTGTTTGAAGTTAGCTAGGGAAAATCCTCGGGATAGTGCTGTCAGTCAGAGTTCAGGTGAAATACACAATCAAGGTGTATACATAGGTCGTCACTCGGTAGTGATTGGGGCAAGTGAGGTCAAACCCATTAGTTGCTCACTTGGTTCTGTGGAGCAATTAAGAGGTAAGTCTGTATCCTTGGAGGGTAGCAAGTTTTCGGCGTATGGACTGAAGCGCCATCGGCGATTGGGTCCAGGTGATAACAAGGATACCTCCCGTTGTGTTGTGTACGATGGGTATCAGGTGGTGGATGGTCATCATTGTGAAGTTCTCATTGGAAATTTGAGTAGAGAACCTGTTGAGATTCCGCCTTTTACCAAGGTCGCTGAAGTAGTTGAAGGCAACGTTGCACCTCGAGTTGTAGTGACACCTGATACCTCGGCTCTTGAAGTGTTCATTAGTGACATGTTTGTGGAGAGTGGTCAGTCAGTTGGTTCTCTCGAGCCTAAGGATGACCGGAAGTGGAGCCTCTCGGAGACGGTGAGCAGGAGCAGTTCCTATTCCCGGATGGCTCGTCATATTTGTTGCCTCCTGGAGTAACCATGGCAAGGTTACCTCCAGATGATGCAGTATTGGCCGCGAGAATGGTCCAACGTCAGGATGCAGCCTTCTCGAAGGGTCCTGGTGATCTCGGATCATGTGGTTTGATCCCCCATAAGATCAATCTTGTTGACGACCAGCCTATTAGTCTGCCATTCCGAAGAATATCACCAAATGTGATGGAAGAGGTTAGGAAGGAATTACAGCGACTCTTGGACACTGGGATTATTCAGAGGTCATCCAGCCCCTATGCCAGCAGCATCGTACTCGTTCGGAAACGTGATGGGTCTCTCCGTATATGCTTAGACTATCGACGTCTAAATGCTAAGACCATTCGAGATGCATTCCCACTGCCTCGTATCGAGGAAACGCTAGAGGCTTTGACGGGATCTACTGTGTTTTCTTCTCTGGACCTAATGCATGGTTACTTCCAAGTGCTCATGGACCCTGCATCTGTACCCAAGACTGCTTTCCGTGTTCCATGGGGCTTGTTCGAATTTGTCAGGATGCCACAGGGTCTAACTAACAGCCCTAGCACGTTTCCGAGAATTATGGAACACATTTTCGGTGACATGAACCTGCGTGAGATTATCCTCTACCTGGATGACATTCTGGTGTTTGCCTCCTCCTTTCCTGAACATTTGGATAGGTTGGAGAAGGTGTTGAAAAGGCTGATCAAGCATGGTTTAAAGCTGAATGGATGGAAATGCAAGTTGTTTCAGGCAATTCTGCTGTATTTGGGACATGTCATCAGTGCTGCAGGAATTTCTGTGGATCCAGGGAAAGTGGAGCGCATCCAGAATTGGCCTACCCCAAAGAATGGGAGTGAGTTGCGATCCTTTCTAGGGCTCGCTTCATATTACAGAAGGTTTGTCCCTGGCTTTTCTAGCATTGTGGCTCCTCTCCACAAGCTAGTTGCTGAGCATAGTACACCTGCAAAAGCAGGGAAACGTCCCTCCAGTGTTTGGGAATGGTCCGAGGAAGCAGAGCAGGCTATGGTCACCTTAAAGCACAAGCTGACCACAGCACCAGTCTTGGCTTACCCAAGTTTCGACCATGGATTCGTGCTGGAAGTAGATGCTTCGTTTCGGGGATTAGGTGCCTGTCTCAGCCAGTATGATGACAGTGGGAATCTACACCCTATAGCTTATGCTAGTAGAGGGTTACGGGGTGCGGAAGCCAATGGATCAACATACTCGAGTTTCAAAGTGGAGCTGTTGGCCCTAAAATGGGCTGTGACGGATAAATTTAGGGAGTATTTGATGGGGTCCCATTGTATTGTCTACACGGATCACAACCCGCTAGCACATTTGGGGACAGCCAAATTAGGAGCATGTGAGCAGCGTTGGGTAGCCCAACTAGCCCCATTCAGTTTAGAGATTAGGTATCGTACTGGCCGCTCCAACAAGTGTGCCGATGCCTTGAGCAGATATCCGATGAGCATGGACAGTGCTGACGTTAAAGCCACCGTCCAGAGCATAGTAGAGACCGTGTGTGTTCCTAGTGACGTCAGAGAGCTGATGCCTCAGGAAGAGATGGTAACCGATGGTGACGTTCTGACCGAAACCCTGCCTGCAGTTCTTCCGTCGTATACGCATGAGGAGCTTGCTAAGTTACAACAGGAGGATGATTTGCTGAAACTGGTGTGGGAACTGTGGCTTATTGGTTGGCAGCCAGGTCAAGAAGAACCTTACTCTGATGTTCCAGGACTTCGTGGGTGGACCAAGGAATGGTCAAGACTGATCATGCTCCCTGGGGTGCTGTACAGGGAGGTGGAAGATGATGTTCATGGCAAGATCAAGCAACTATTGGTGCCAGAGAAGTTACAGTTATTGATGATCCAGAAGTTACACGATGAGTGGGGACACCAGGGACGTGAAAGGACTATCTCTTTGCTGAAAGCTCGCTGTTTTTGGCCCGGTATGTCTACTCAAGTCAAGAGATACATTAAGCAGTGTTTTCATTGCACGGTGTCCAAGGCTCCGTCGCCTAAGGTGAGACCACCTTTACGCCATTTGCTAGCCTTTCGTCCACTTGAACTCGTTGCGATGGACTTTCTCAAGGTGGACCGTGGGAAAGGTAGGTTTGAAGACGTTCTTGTAATTACTGATGCATTTTCGAAATTTGCGCAGGCGGTGCCCTGTAGAAATCAAACTGCAGTGGTTGTGGCTGCCATGCTGAGAGACAACTGGTTTGTTCGATATGGAATCCCGCAACAATTACATTCGGACCAGGGCCGAAATTTCGAGGGCGATATTGTTGCTGAACTGTGCAAACTATACGGTGTCCGGAAATCGCACACGACCGCTTACCATCCACAAGGCAACGGCCAAACCGAGAGATTCAACAAGACATTGTGCGGCTTGATAGAATCTCTTGACGAAAAGGATCGCAGATCGTGGCCAGAAATGCTGCCTCATCTTGTGTATATCTGTAACTCAACCCCTCATCGAGTCACGGGTGTGTCGCCATTTGCTCTAATGTTTGGCAGAGAACCCCTGATTCCGGTTGATCAGTTGCTAAGTAGGTCTCAAGGAAGTTGGGACACGGACTTCATTAGTTCTCAGGCTGATTTCATTCAGCGTGCGTGGGCCGCAGCCAAGACAGGAATTATCTCTTCAGGTGCTCGAGACAAAAGGCGCCATGATAAAGAGAGCGAAGGAAGATTCTCTGAACATTGGTGATCGGGTCTTGTTGCAAAAGTGTGGGTTCAAGGGTAGGCATAAGCTACAGAATCATTTTCATCAGGATTCATTTGTGGTGATCAAGTTTAATGTGGAACGGGATCTTTATCTTGTCAGACCCTCCTCGGGAGGAGAATCTAAGTGGGTTAATCGCAGGAAGCTCGTTAGGGATCCGCGAAGTGATGTAGTTGCTCCTATTGACATGGAGTGGCTTCCAGTAGAGGAGTCCTCTGATGAAGAGTCTGAAATTTCTGACGATGATTTCTCTTTGCATTTGCTTTATGAACGTGATGATTGTGAGGACCGTGCGGATCAACCCTTGCTCCACGTAGGTCATCGCGAGCAAATCTAGGTGTTCACCCCAACCCCTACAAGTTACCCAAGTCTACATTAACCTGATTTGATTATGGTAGGATTTAAGGCAAATAACCTCAAGTTTACTATATTGGCTTGATTATTTAAAGCCACCGAGGTCGGCTGGCTTAAAAGCAGGGAAATATGTCGGGGACCAAATATTTGGTATAGTATTTTAGGGCATTGTATGATAGGAGTTGTCTCCCATGCACCGGTGCTAGATCTCGGTGTTGCTCTATGCACATGTTTCTCCCGTGCCCCAGTGAAATTGTTATTTTTGTTCTGAGGACACATTTTCATGAGCTGAGATGTTTATTCATGTAATCAGATGATATGCCTATGTGCTAGTAATTTTCCTTTGTAATCTAATATATGTGTGATCCGATATAGACAAATTAAGTCGGAACTATATTTTGTAATCCGACCTATATGCATAGGTGATTAGGCGGGGATATGAGCGCGCAAGAGAAAATCAAGGTTCACTGTGTTTAGGAAGCTTGTGGTACACGGTTTCACCGTTTGAGCTTGTTAGTTCGTGTTTGGACCATTTTGTGATGTTTTGGTCTTTTACTGATTTGAGTCAGTTTGTGACGAATTAGCGGTGAGCTCGTTAAGGTATGTAGAAATCTGAACTTCGTGTGACCTCTATTCTATAGTTTCCCGCCAAATGCATCCATGGTCTACATTCAGTACATCAGGTCTAGAATTAGCTCACGTGGCGCACATAAGTTGTGAACTGATCATGCTATTAATTTCAGTAATTGAATAAGTGATTAATAATACTGAATATGAATATTATTATGCTGATCTTCGATTTAATCGATTATTTCCTATGAGCTATTTGTAATTGTGCACATAAGTAAATGTCACACATTTTATTATTCACACATATCGGTTGCTTGATCAAATACATTACATCAAATTATGTTATTTGATTGTTGTAAATTCCTATGAAACTAAGCGCGGAGATCGAATTATTGTTACGCGTTATATTTCTAAGTCACATGGGTTAGTTCCCCTTTGTTTATTCCCAGCTCTGATGTCGCAGAGTGTGGATGTGCCTTCAACCTTGGCACATGTTTGGTAGGACCCAAGCTTCCATGTATAGCAGTGTTGGTACTCAGGTATGCTTCAGTGATTTAGAACCATCATTAAGTCTGGTGCTATCAATCCGATTTAGCTTCTTATTCGTCATTGTTTACAATTACATAAATCATGGTAATTATTATTATCTAATAATTATTGATTGCCTCATCCCAATTAAAGGGTATACCAAGAGTCTAATCTGAACTACATTTCTTTTCATTGATTACGGTATTGCCTATTAAGTAATGAATTAATTAACTGATTATTGATTCCTGAATTGTTTATTGTTTGATGTACAATAACATCATACATGTAACTCACATACACATGTAACTGCGGATATTTGCCAATCCATTGTATTATTGTCCATTTCAGGGTTTTCTTTCCATTGTCCTTTGATTATCTGGTTTTCATCAGTCCTCCTAAAAGACTGTATTGTCGTTGGACAACATCAGATGTTACATTTCGACGCTTGTATTCTGTCATCACATTCCATCCTGAATAAACTGTGATTGATATATTTCCTGATTGGTGGACTTCATCGTCCTTTCATTGGTGACGTGACCCTACGACATGTAGAACGTGGATTTTTTTTGAAAAGTTACTGTGTGCATGAGTAGTATACAAGGAGTAAATCATCCAAATAGCGCCTCACTGCGCATGCGCAGAACTTTTGAGGAGTGTGAAAGTGTGGTTGTGCGCATGCGTGATGAGGGGGCGTGGCCTAATGTGAGTGGGGTGGGTTCAAAATGGCGGCTTATGGTGTTGTGTGTGTAAAATAAGGTGCCGCCATTTTGAACCCACCCCACTCACATCCAGGTTAATCAGTGCACGGGTGAGTGGGGTGGGTTGAAAATGGTGGCCCTTTATTTTTCTAAGGTGCCGCCATTTTGAACCCACCCCACTCACATCCCAGGTCAATCAGTGCACGGGTGAGTGGGGTGGGTTCAAAATGGCGGCACACTATTTCTCTCCCGACCGCTTAAAGTCCGCCATTTTGAACCCACCCCACTCACTCCGGTGCACGGATTGGTGTTGTGTGTGTCAAATAATTGGCCGCCATTTTGAACCCACCCCACTCACTCCGGTGCACAACGGATTGGTGTTGTGTGTGTCAAATAATTGGCCGCCATTTTGAACCCACCCCACTCACTCCGGTGCACAACGGATTGGTGTTGTGTGTGTCAAATAATGGGCCGCCATTTTGAACCCACCCCACTCACTCCGGTGCACGGATTGGTGTTGTGTGTGTCAAATAAGGGGCCGCCATTTTCAACCCACCCCACTCACCGGGGTCATGTATAAAAGCAGTCGATTTTTAGGGAAAGGGTGTATTCAATTGCACTACTTTGTGGAGCACTCTGACTTACCTGACCTGACCAGCCAGCCTGCCTGTTTCACCTCTAGTCTGCTTCACCTCTAGCCAGCCAGCCAGTCAGCCAGCCAGTCATCCAGTCAGCTTGCCTGTGTTGTATGAGCTGTGGAGAACCCTTTACTTTTTTCACTTTTACCAGTGCAAATTCACCAGACTTTTACACCGAAGCAGTTTTTCACCAGCCTGAGCCCCTAGTCATGGAGTCAGCCGACCTAGTGACGCTTCGAAAGAACCGTGTTCGCCTGGTTGATGAGATGGAGCATGTGGGCGCATTATGTGATGTGCTTATGGCATATACAAGGAGTAAATCATCCAAATAGCGCCTCACTGCGCATGCGCAGAACTTTTGAGGAGTGTGAAAGTGTGGTTGTGCGCATGCGTGATGAGGGGGCGTGGCCTAATGTGAGTGGGGTGGGTTCAAAATGGCGGCTTATGGTGTTGTGTGTGTAAAATAAGGTGCCGCCATTTTGAACCCACCCCACTCACATCCAGGTTAATCAGTGCACGGGTGAGTGGGGTGGGTTGAAAATGGTGGCCCTTTATTTTTCTAAGGTGCCGCCATTTTGAACCCACCCCACTCACATCCCAGGTCAATCAGTGCACGGGTGAGTGGGGTGGGTTCAAAATGGCGGCACACTATTTCTCTCCCGACCGCTTAAAGTCCGCCATTTTGAACCCACCCCACTCACATCCAGGTTAATCAGTGCACGGGTGAGTGGGGTGGGTTGAAAATGGTGGCCCTTTATTTTTCTAAGGTGCCGCCATTTTGAACCCACCCCACTCACATCCCAGGTCAATCAGTGCACGGGTGAGTGGGGTGGGTTCAAAATG